>CAUYQG010186549.1:0-61868 GCA_963574415.1 Tarsius wallacei
AGCAGTAGTAATGGTATAAATACTATAAATATATTTATATTTTGAACTCATTTGCTTTTCCAGAGAAGTCTTTGAAATATGAAGAGGAACAAAAAAAAACCCTGAACTTTATTTTTGAAAAAGTGTGTATTTATTCTTACATGTTTAAACTTCAGTTACCTTCAAAGTACTCTCTGTTTGATGCAATACACCTATCGAGATGCTTTTTCCACTGCTCAAAACAGTTTTTGAACTCATCCATTTTGATGCCTTTCAGTGCTTCTGCCATTTTTTTGTTTCACCTCTTCCACATGGGCAAAAAGTTTCCCTTTGAGGACTTTTTCACCCAAGGAAACAAACAAACAAAAGGTCTCTGGGGTGAGATCAGGTGGATAGGGAGGGTGGGACACAGGGATCATACTGTTTTTGGTCAAAAACTGCTGAACACTCAGCGTGGTGTGGGCAAGTATACTCGTAAATCACCCATCATGAAATAAGCAAACAAGTTGAAAGAATCTCCAAAAAAAATTCACTTGAGCTGAACACGGCTTCTCCCAGAAATGCTAGCTGGTACACTGATGCTGATGGGTTCCTAGTACACTTATCTAGTGGGGTACCTATACTACTAGGGGCCCGCCCTCCAAAAGATAATTCCAGGTTGTTTGGAGATGGGGGTCTTCCCTTGTACACAGTAAGAGCACTTACCATTTCTGGGTTCTCGGCAGCTAGCTTTACCATTTTTTCTGAGATCATCTTTTTCAAGCAGTTACTCAGTAAAAAAGCCTAAAAAAATCCAGAAATAAAGAATTCTCTCAACAGAAGAGATCCTTATTCTCTTTCTTCCCTCTCACAATGCAAAACAGATCTTGAGTTCCGCTCTCCAACAGTGCACTTTCAAGAATTTAGATTTCTTCTTTAACTTCTAGAATGTTACATAAGATACAACTTACAAGTAACCATACATGTTCTCAGTTACATGGATATATTTAAATTTTTTAAAGACAGATGAAAAATAGCCAGGATTTCACCACTAATCTTTTTCCTCTTAAAACTCCTCCTCCATGTTTTCCGTTATTTTGTAAGCAGATCATGTTTTATAAGCAACAAACAATAAAAATTACTTATTATAACCAAATAGACTGATAGCAATCAATCCTATGTTTAATTGTGTATATAATTATTGAGAGACCTATAAATCACCTTCTCTCTTTCTCTTTTTTATTTTTTTGAGTCAGGGTCTCACTCTGTTGCCCGACTGGAGTGCACTGGCACAATCACAGCTCATTGCAGTCTTTACATCCTGAGCCCAGGTGATCCTCCTGACTCAGCCTCCCGAGTAGCTGGGACTACAGGCATGTGCCACCATGCCCCGCTAAGATTTTTATTTTCTGTAGAGAAGAGGTCTCACTATATTGACCAGGCTGATCTCAAACTCCTTTGTTAGACGCTTGACTCCCAGATTCCCTTGCAGCTAGAGTGGTCAGATGACCTAGTTCTGGCCAATGAAACATCATGGAAAGTCTATTGGGGGGTTTCTGAGATAAAGCTTTTGCTTTCTATATAAGGGAGATATGGATTGAGCATTCCTAATCCAAAAATTCAAAATCTGAAAATTCTGGGCTCTGACATGATGCCACGTCTGCTTTCATGTGACAGGTAACAGTCAAACAGTTTTGTTGCCGTTGTTACACAAGGTATTCTGGTCATGCTCCTGGGCTGCTTAGTCACCCTGAACACCTAATTTTTTTGCTATATTAACATTCTGCCACATTTTCTGCTGTTAAGTACTTCTGTGTGAATAAGGGTATGAAAATGATTGCTTACCAGGAACACAAAAATTCAGAATCGAGGATGATGGCGATGCCAACCACATGGGTGACTGTCCACATGGGTGGCTGAGATAGTGACACATTTGCTTTCTGATGATTTGGTGTATACAAACTTTATTTCACACACAAAACTATTTTAAAATATTGTATAAAATGACCTCCGGTTATGTGTTAAATGTTGTGGGTCCCATCCTCAAGACATTTCATTGCATCACACTTAATGATGAGAAATGCATTGTTAGCCAATATTGTCATTGTGCAAACAACATAAAGTGTGCGTATACATGGCCTAGGCTATGTGGTGTAGCCTGTTGCTCCTAGGCTACAAACCTGAACAGCGTGTTACTGTATTGCATACTGGAGGCAGTTGAAACACAATGATAAGTATTTGTCTATCTAAACATATCTAAACATAGAGAAGGTGTAGTAAGAATACAGTATTACGATCTTATAATCTTACGGGACCATCTCCATATATGTGGGCTGTCATTGACAGAAATGTTGTTATGCAGCATGCAACTGTATATGTAAATATTTAAAATTTTTTTAAAAGCCCTGAAATCAGAAATACTTCTGGTCCCAAGCATTTCAGGTAAGGGATACTCAACCCGTAGTTTTTTTTATCTACTTGTTAAAAGTCAAGAGAATGGCAGGGATACCAATCATCTACCTTCAGTATTCTTATTACATGAGATAATAAGAATCTGTATGGTCTAAACCAAGGGTCAGTGGGCCGGAACAAATCCAGCCCACCACCTATTTTTGGAAATAAATTTTTATTGGAATGCAGCCAGATCCATGTGTTTATATACTGTCTATGGCTGTTTTTTACAGAATACAGTAATTGCAACAGAGACCTCAAATACTAAATTGTTTACCATCTGGCCCTTTTAGAAGGAGTTTGCGGACCCCTGGTAAGGCCATGGTGACTAGTGAAATAAAACAAATAAAAGGTATTCAAGTCCAAACACAGATTGTGTGGTACACTCCAGAGTCTGCTCGAGTTGGGTTAGGATAATGTGTTCTGTCCACCCCAGCAAGTGAGACAACATTTCAGCACAGAAAGTTTTCATGCTCTGCCCTGAGAACTCACCTGTCTGGTGTAAATAACAAACCACTGCCAGCGACTATCCTCACAGTATTGGAATTTGAGCTCCAGGTTCTGGTTGAGCGTTCGCTGGGGACCGTCCACATCCAGCAGAGTTCCCTAAGAGGGAAGGATATTATTTTGTATTCAATAGAAATGTAAATGCCTGTTAATGTGCTAGACAAAATATCAAAATGTGCGAGACCACCCCTGTTCCCAAGAAGCTGTCAGTCTATTGGGGAGCCACAAAAGTAAACCACCACGGCTTGATACAGTAAATATTATCAGGAAAGCAAACACAGGTCTATAGAAGGAAATCGAATGGGCATCTGACCCAAACCAGGTGGGCAAAGGAAGGCTTTCTGGAGGGAGGAGCACTGAGCGGAAGTAGACACTATCCAAGTGTTTGGTAGAGGTTTTATTTTGGTGGGGTGAGGCGTGGTGTGAGAGGTGACTCCTGGTAGAAGAAATAGCAAGTGCAAATGCACTGGGGCATGTTGGAGACACTGCAGGAGCTTGAGTGTGGCTGCAGCAAGGGCTCTGGGCATGGTGGGTGTGCTGTCAGAAGATGCTTAGAAAGGCAGGGAGGACCAGATCCTGAATGCCTGGTAGAGAAAGTCTGTGATATTTTGCTATACAGCATCTATTGTTCTTCTTCCTAATAATGGAGTCTCAAATTCCCTCGGGAAAACCAATCTTCTTCCACTGTAGTCTATGTATGAGGAGGGATACAAAAAACCCAGAATTGTCTTTTGGAGGGCAGGCCCTTTATAGTATAGGCTCCTCCAGCTAGTTATGTGTTCTAGGAACCCATTGGCATCAGTGTACCAGCTAGCATTGTTGTGAGAAGCTGTGTTCAGCTTCAGTAAATACATATTTTTTAATTTCCATGTGTTTGCCCATTTCATGAGGGGTGATTTACGAGTGCACCTGTCCACACCACACTGAGTGTCTGGCAGTTTTTGACCAAAAATGACATGACCCCTGTGCCCTACTCTCCCTATTCACTGGATTTTGCCCCAAGCAGAGCAACTTTTTTTTTTGTTCCCCTGGGTTAAAAAAGTCCTCAAAGGGAAAAGTTTTGCCCATGTGGAAGAGGTGAAACAAAAAAAATGTCAGAAGCACTAAAAGGCATCAAAATGATGAGTTCAAAAACTGTTTTGAGCAGTGGAACAAGCATCACAAAAGGTGTATTGCATCAGACAGAGAGTACTTTGAAGGTGACTAAAGTTTAAACATGTAAGAATAAATACACACTTTTCTACAAATAAATTCAGGGTTTTTTTGGGTCCCCCTCATATGTAGGACTGCCAGGGGAGAACAAGTCAGAGGTGGCATATGACCCAAGCATAGGCCAATTGGACAAATCATTCTCTGTGCCTCTCATTTGATTCCAGAGTAGAAAGACCCAAGGAGCAGGTCCTTACAAAGAGTTCCTGTTTCTAGAAACTTGAGCTTCTTTGATTCCTTACTTTCTTAAGCCTCTACTTAGCTTTTCCTTTCTATCTGTAGGTTACTCTGTATCCTTTCAAAAAAATCCCTCTTTCCACTAAAGCCAGATGTATAGGTATCTGTTGCTTGTCACCAAAGGGCCTTAACTCTTACAGGTTTTATAAGTTAAGTTAAGGAACTTTTCCCTACAGAGGGCAGCAGACATTCATTAAGAGGGTTTATCTGGGTGTGGTGGTACACATCTATAGTCCCAGCTACTTGGGAGGCTGAGGTAGGAGGATCTCTTGAGCCCAAGAGTTTGAGACCAGCCTGGGCAACCCTGTGCAACATAGTGAGACTTTGTCTGAAAAAAAAAAAAAAAAAAGGAGGCGGGGGAGAGAAGAAGATTTTAAAGATGGATAATTATATAATTAGACTTATATTTTATAAGTATCCATCTAACAGCACCAATGTAAACACTGAATTGAGAAACTGCTGTTTTCAGACAATGAGCCACAGATAATGCAGCACATTTGTGAACCCAGGAAGAAGGAAGACAAACAAGAGCCCCACTCACTGAAGGGAGAAGCAACTCAAATGTCCATCAATGAATGAATGAATGGATACATTAAAAATCGTATGTCTACACAACGGAACATTACTTGAATAAAGTATCAATTTATGCTATAACAAGGATGAACCTTGGAAACATTATGCTAACTAAAAAGTTAGTTGCAATGACCACATATTACATGATTCTATTAATATGAAATGTCCAGAATAGGAAAATCTAATCCAGAGAGAGAAAGTAGACTTGTGTTTTTTTCAGGATTGGGGGGTGGGGGTGGGTGGGTAGGGAAGGGACAGCAATGGGCATGGGGCTTCTTTTTTGTGACAAAGTGTGCTAAAACTGTAGTGATTGTTGCACAATTCTGTGACTATACGAAATACCATTGAATTGTAGACTTTATATGGGTGAATCGTATGGTATATGAATTCGATCTCAATAAAACTGTTGCAAAGAAAGACATGGTTGTGTGGTATTGGTGGAGGAGTATGCCGAAAAATACAACAGAGAACCCAGAAATAGACCCACACAAACATATCCTACTGACTTTTTACAAAGATATAGAAACCATGCAACCAAGGAAGGATAGCCAATTCAGCAAATGGTATGGGAGCAACTAGACTTCCACAGGCAAAAAAATAGGGGGGAGGGGGGACCTTATGTTTCAGACCTCACACAAAAATTAACTCAAAATGGAACATGAACTCACATGTAAAACTCACAACTATAAAACTTTCAGCAAAAAAACAAAAAGAAAACAATGCACAGGAAAACTTCAGGATCCAGGGTTTAGCAAGTTCTTAGACTTCACACCAAAAGTGCAATCCATTTTCAAGGGATAGTAAGGCCGTAGAAGGGATAGGCTTCCATCAGCACTTAAACGTGTAGGGTAAGAGAGACAACAGCCAGAGATCATTTCAAGAGTTCTTTGGCAATTAGGGGGTGGTGGCAAAAGCCCCATGTACTGAGAAGGGGAGCACAGGAGGAAGAACTCTGTGCCGGGTATGAGAGGGAAGGGGCGAGCTGGCTTAGGGGAAAGCTTGTGTTTGAGATGCGAGTGACATATCCTGGGAAGCTGGCCAGAGGCAGGAGAAAACACTGGACCTCTGAGAGGGATCTGAGCAATTGATTTCAGAGCGTATGCAGAGGAAAGATGCTAGAAATGGAACCCCAGGGAACACCAGCATTTCAGAAGGGCTCAGAGGGAGAGGTGGCCCACAAAAACAGAGGAGGAAGGAGAGGGAGTTTTGAGAAGGAAGAAAGGCCGACAAAATCGAATACCACAGAGAGGTCAAGCATGAGGCCAGGGATCCCAGGGATTCAACAAGTAGGTATGTTAGCTTTTACTTTATTTTCTTTTTTTGAGTCAGGATCTCACTCTGTCAAGTAGTCTGGAGTGCAGTGGCACAATCATGGCTCACCTCAGCCTCCAACTCTTGGGTTCAAGTAATCCTCTCACTTCAGCCTCCCAAAGCGCTGGGATTATAGGCATGAGCCACCATGTCCGACCCACCAGGTAGTATTTAATGTGGCTTAGATGCCATACCCCTCGGGGTACTGATTCTAATGGCAAACCCAGCTCCCTAGTGCCAACTGTGTCATCCAAGAGCAACGGGATTTTCAAATCATGGGTGGAGACTTCAAATTATGGGCAAAAAGCAAGGTGCCAAGACACTCACAAGGAAAGTGACCTGCCAACACTTCACCCTGTTCATCTGGAAAACGACGACCTGGGTGTGGTTATCAGGCAGGGTGATGCAGCAACTGATTTCATTATTGCCGACAGAAAGAATGGTCCCACAGCCTGGTTCTGGGTAGTCGCAGGTACAGAGGTCCAGCTGCATATATCCGTAGTGCTGCACTTCCCGGGCCAGCTCCAAAAACTGCTCCAAAAAGGCGAAGAGGTTGAGGGGTAGGAGAAAGTCAGAGAACACTTGAAGCAGATGAAAACCTCATACCAGAAGCTTCTGCCATTCTGGTAGAATGCATGGAATTAAGCCATTTCTTCTGGACCCTAGGAATGAAAACAATGCTCCTTGTGCTGATGGGAAGCCCTGGGAAAGTTTAAGGTGTGTCCTTCCAGGGTAGGGACCTTTCTGACTCCTTTACCATTGTACCCCTGCTTCTGTTATGGTGCTTGGTACATGGTGGGAATGAAAATATTCAATGAGGGAATGAAGAACAAAGGTAAGAGTGAATAAAATGAATGAGCAGATATGATTTTGTCTCGGCAGACTACAACAGCAAGTAAATAAAAAGCGTACATTTAAAATGCCTTCTAAGGTTGGGCATGGTGGCTCACACCTTTAATGACAGCATTTCCTTGTTGACACTTTCCAGTCCACAAAAGAGTGTTGTGATATTACTAACTACACAGAAACCAGAGGACAGAAGTCTGCAAGGATTATCTACTTTAAAAATTAGTTCTTTTTAAGACTGTACCTGAAAAAGACAATTTAACATACAAAGCTGCAGAAGGTGTTTATATATTTTCACTTAGGTCAGTGTTGGCAAATTTTTATGTAAAGAACCATATAGTAACGGGCATATAGTCTCTATTGCAACTCCACACCTCTGCCACTGTAGCACAAAAGCAGCCTTAGACAATGTGTAAATGAGTGAGTGTAAATTTGTGCCAATAAAACTTTATTTACAAAAACAGTAGCCCATAGTTAGCCTATGTCTGATTCAGATCAAATGACTCTTTTTTAGATTAATTTCAACTAATTTTCAATTCCAAGTTTTCTTGTACATGTATATAAATTCTAGTTGTTAATGTGTTTGCTCCATTAGCAGAATTTCACAAATAATGCTAGTTGTATATTGGTACATTTAGATGCTTTGAGAGAAAATACGGTAATTTCAATAATGATGTAATTTTTTCATCTAATTTGTGCGCTCCAAGTAAAGTTTTAAAAAAATATTATCACAATCATACGGTAAATTCAGATAAAACGTTTATCATAACAATAAAATGTTTATTTTAGGGAAAACTATCAAGGTAAAAACAATATTCTTACTAAATAAAGAAGTTTACAGGGCAGATATATACTTAGAATTGATTGTGGTATACACAATTTGAAATCGCATCCAAAGTAGCAGCAATATTCTGCCCATCAAAACAGAAGCTGTATCGCCACTATACAGTACATCAAAGTAACCAAAAACTATTTGTACCCCCAAAAGCTATTGAAATAAAGAGATGAGAAAAAAGTAGAAGCTATAATTGTCAAGATTTGCAAACACAGAGAAATTGAACTCTAAATATTTTGTGACAAAGTTGAGGTGCAACAAAAGGGAGAAAAATATGAAATCATGGCAGTGCGTGTCTTTTTCTTTTTCTTTTTTGCAGCCCATCAATAAAATCTTAAAGTGCCCAAATCTTTGAATAATTAGTTTCTGTATCAATCTAACTATAAATGAGATCCCTAAATTTTGGTTGTATTTTGTTCAGAATCAATGCTGTAGTTGTCAACATTGCCAAAGTCAAAAGAATGAAGAAAGACAAAGCAATGAAGCAGAGGCCATTTCTTCTGTTAAAAATACTTCTTGTTTGTCAGACTCACACTCACTGCTTGGAACAAGAGGTGTGTGAGTTGGTATCACCTTTATGGAAGCTTTAAAAATGATGTTTAGAAATATATCCCTTCGTGACCCGCCTGGGCAAGCGAGACCTCATCTCTACAATAAATAAAAAAAATAAAAAAAAAAAGATCAAAAAAACAAACAAACAACAACAAAAAAAATTAGCCGGGCGTGGTAGCACACGCCTGTAGAAGGCTGAGGCAGAAGGATCGCCGGAGCCCAGCAGGTCGAGGCTGCGGTGGCCGGGAGCGGCCACTGCACTCCAGTCTGGGCGACCGAGTGAGACTCCAACTCAAAAAAAAAAAAAAAGAACTATATCCCAAGGAATAATAGAACACATATTGAAAGACAGAGGATGTTGGCTGCAGCGTTCAGGGACTTCAGCCAGGAACTGTACCAGGTGCTGTGTCTACATGGAGTATGTATAAATTAGACACAGTTGTGGGCTTCATGGTGCCCCCCCACCCCACTTCCCTGCCCCTGCCCAAGTGATTTATAGCAGCAAAGCTGGAAACAACCTGACTTCCTATCATAGAAAAGTGGTTAGCCAGACGATAACCTAGCCATAAAATGGAATACTCTGCAGTCACTAAAAATAATGGGGAGGATCTATATTAATTAACTTGGCAAAGGACTCCAATATACTGTCTGTATTCTTTAGAACATTTGAACAATCAACTTTTATTAGCTTTAAAATCAGAAAAGGCCATGAAGTTGTTTTCATTTTTAAAAAGAGCCTCACTTTCAGTGCTTGGTGGGTTTATAAATTACAGAAACAGCGTCATGCCGACATTTCTTTAACTCCCTTTCAATGGACTGTTCTTGGCACAATATTAATTCACCTTGGTTTGGTTGTCTTCATTCTGGAGCGCCTCTAATTTCTGCCTCTGCTCCTGGGTAGGTTTGGTCCATTCTTTTTTCATGTCCTGTATTGCCTTAAAACAACAGAAGTTGTAAAATTAGCAACCTCAGCAGAAATTAGCTAATCTAACAAAAATGTACTTGTGTATGAAGGACAATAAAAATAGATCTAAGTGGCTATCTATTTAAGGACTTGGCAAGTTCTAAATGTTACTTTTTAAATGAGCGGGTAAAAAGAGATTGTTCAACAGTTTGGGGATAATTGGCAGCACTTGGCAAAGAAAATAAAATTAACTCTTTCTCCACACTACCCAATCAAATTAATTCTAGAGAGAGTAAAGATTTCAGTGTAAGGCCGGGGGCAGTGGCTCACACCTGTAATCGCAGAACGTTGGGAGGCTAAGGAGGTGGATTGCTTGAGCCCAGGAGTCCGAGACAAGCCTGGACAACATGGCAAAACCTCATCTCTACAATAAACCAAAAAATTAGCCAGGTGTGATGGTGCATGCCTGTAGTCCCAGCTACTTGGGAGGCTGAGGTGGAAGGATGCCTGAGCCCAGCAGGTTGAGACTGCAGTGGCTGTGATCTTGCCATTGCACTCCAGCCTGGGCAACAGAGTGAGACTCCAGCTAAAAAAACCCCAGAAAACAAAAAAAGATTTTAATGTAAAAAAAAAATAAAAGAGCTAGGAAAAAACAAAAATGAATTTATTAAATCAGATCTTGAGGTAGGGACTATCTTCTTTAATGTATAAAGACAAAGTATCACAATGAATAAATAGTAATATAGAATTAAGTGAAAATATAAAATGTCTGTACATAAAGACCATAAAGAACAAAACTAAGAATCCAATGGCAAACCAAGGAAAATGACTGCATCATATATAGCAAGGAGTTAATATTTATGTAAAGCAATAGGAAAATGTAAGCATTTCCAATAGGAAAATGAACAAAAGAGCTGTATTGGCAATTTACAAAAAGGTATTCCAAATGTCAGATATATCTGAGTCATAAACATAGAACCAGGGAAAAAATATAGTGATAATGCCATTACTGTCATTGTTCGTAATAATGAAAAAATTTCAACTTATTAATAGTGGCAAACACAAGTATAGTGTGCTTATTGTGTGTTAGGCAATGTTCTTTTTTTTTTGAGTTGGAGTCTCACTCGGTCGCCCAGACTGGAGTGCAGTGGCCGCTCCCAGTCACCGCAGCCTCGACCTGCTGGGCTCCGCGATCCTTCTGCCTCAGCCTTCCTAGTAGCCGGGACTACAGGCGCGCACTACCACGCCCGGCTAATTTTTTTGATTTATTGTAGAGATGAAGTTTCGCCTGCCCAGGCGGGTCTCGAACCCGCAGGCTCAGGCAATCCACTCACCTCAGCCTCCCAAGGCGCGGGATTACAGGCTGAGCCACCGAGCCCGGCTAGGCAATGTTCTAATTGCTCCAAAACAAAAGTCAATCCTTACAGTCACCCTGTGAGGTAGGTGCTGTTATGAAATGCCCCAAAATAGGTAATTAAGTTTGGGTATAACTAAATAATAGGCTACGCTAATATTTAAAATTATGTAGAATAATTGGCCAGGCATGGTAGCTCATGCCTGTAATCCCAACACTTTGGGAGGCCGAGGCAAGAGGACTGCTTGAGTCCAGGGATTTGAAACCAGCCTAGGCAACATAGCAAGATCTTGTCTCTACAAAAATAATTTAAAAAATTAGGCGGTCATGGTGGTGTGTACCTGTAGTCTCAGTTACTTAGAAGAGTGAGGCAGAAGGATCACCTGAGCCCGGGAGGTCGAGGTTGTGGTGAGTCATAATTGTGCCACTGCACTCCAGCCAGGGCAGCGTAGTGAGACCCTGACTAAAATAAAATATAAAATAAAATAAAACTAAATTACAGAGTAGAATAAAATAAAATAGCATGGAGGGGAAAAAATCATCTACTCGGTACAATGTGCACAGGTAGGGGTAGGCGGGTACTCTTAAAACCTAGACCAAAAACTATTTGTATCCCTCAAAGCTATTGAAATTAGAATAATTAACAACATGATAAAAATGTGCAAGGTATTGGTACATGAAAAAATATCAAGTTGCAAAATAAGAGTCTAATAGTAGACCCCATTTTTATAAACAACTACAAAAAATAAATATAAAGCAAAATGATTAAAAAACTCATATTTATGCCAATGAACCAAGGACATGGATGTGCAAATAAATGAACTATTTATGAAGTACACCCCAAAAGCTAATCGTTTATCTGGGTGGTTGACTTAAGATTTAGGTTGACATCTACTTTTTTGAGCTCTTCCAGGTTCGCAAATTTTTTTTATATGATAAGAACAAATTTTACTTTAAAAAATTAAAATTGAATATATCATTGGGTCCTGTCTGGTCCAGCTTTGGGTAACCACTATCAGCAAGTGTTCCCAAACTTCACACCCCTAGTGGGTTTCTCAGTTGCTTCCTGATCCATGGCAAGTCTAAGCAGAACAACACCGGGCTCAAAGGCAGAGATCACCTGGAAGACACCTGCCCCCTGTGGAAGCAGAATGCTGGGAAGCAAAATGAAACACATGAGTGACAAAGCCTGACTCTGCAGCCTGCCTTCCTGCTCTGGGCACCATTTCTGGGCTCTTTCTTCTCCTCCTGCCACCCAGCTGCCTACCCCTTCAGCCAACTGGCCCGAGAGCCTCTGGCATCAGCTGCACATCTCAGCAGCTGCATACACGAGGCCTGTGCTGCTTTGACTTAACATCATGAGACAGAATTGGCCACTGCTCCTAAGGCTGTCAAGCCCTCAAGGGAAGACCCTGTGCCCTTCATCTCAGTGCACCCTGCCCAGTGTCCCACATTCAGCTAACATACAATTATTCTTTGCCAACTATTGGGTGCTTGTTTACACCTTAGTCTCGACGTAAGTGTATGTGTTCCGTCTCTCAGTGATATTGGCAGGTTACGCTTTATCTCCAAGAGAAGAATGGAAAGTTGAACTCATTTTGATTACTGCTGCTTAGGTTGGGGAAAATAGAGAAGCAAAATAACTAATATTTGTTGAGAACCTGTTTCAGATAGGTTTTCCCACTGACTTCTTCCCAACTACAGTACAGCAACCCACCCATTATTCTCAAGGAATACTATTCAAGACCCCCAGGGGATACCTGAAACCACAGATAGTTCTGAACCCGATAAAACCCCCCCAAAACCCCAAATTCATTTAATAAAAATTGTGTATTTATTCTTACATGTTTAAACTTCAGTCAACTTCAAAATACTCTCTGCTTGATGCAATACACCCATCTAGATGCTTTTTCCACTACTCAAAACAGTTTTTGAACTCATCAATTTTGATATCTTTTAGTGCTTCTGCTGTTTTTTGTTTCACCTCTTCCACATGAGCAAAACGTTTCCCTTTGAGGACTGTTTTTTTAAATCTGGGAAACAAAAGTTGCTTGGGGAAAGACTGGGTGAATTGGGAGGGTGGGACATGGAGTCATGCTGTTTTTGGACAAAAACTGAACGCTCAGCACGGTGAAGGGAGGAGCGTTGTAATGGTGGAAGAACCAGTCACCTGTTTGCCACATCTCGGAATGTTTCTTCCACAAATCGTGATGTAACCTTCTCCAGACTTCCAGATAAAAACTTTGGTTGAACGTTTGATCCAGAGGAACAAATTCGGAGTGCACTACAAGGGGCCTGCCCTTCAAAAGATAATTCTGGGGGTTTTTTTTTGGGGGGGGGTGCCCCTTGTATATACTATATTTTCTTCCTGTAAATGCATACCAAACCTGTGATAAAGTTTAATTTATAAATGTGGCACAGTAAGATTAACAATAATAACTAATGGTAAAATAGGGCAATTATGGCATATGCCAGCATCACTATTTTGCACTTTGGTGCCATTATTAAGCAAAATAAGGCTTAATTGAACACAAGCACTGCAGACAGCAGATCTGATACCTGAGATTACTTCTAAGTGACTAACAGACAGGTGGTATAGACAGTGTGGATTCACTGTACAAAGAGATGATTCTCTGTCAGAGCTAGACAACGTAGGCCAGCATAAGATTTCATCATGCTCCTCAGAATGACATGTCATTTAAAACTTATAAAGTGTTTATTTCTGGAATTTTACATTTAATATTTTCGGACCATACTTGACTATGGATAACGGAAACCACAGAAAGCGAGACTGTGGAAAGCAAGACTATGGGTAAGGGGGTACTATTGTCGTTTGTGGGGTAGAAACAGTTACCGCCATTTGACAGTTGGGTACGTTGAGGTTCAGAGAGGTTATGACGTTCAAGATGACCCAACCCAGGCCTGACCACTACACTCCCTAGGCTTGTGCAAGCCACTGAATTCTTATCAAGTGGGCAGCTCCCAATCCCCAAGCCTTTCTCCTTGTTTCCAACTGTTCTCAAAACTGAACCTACACACCACACCAGAAGGGAATCAGCATGGATGTGAAGAACTGCATGACTTTTTCTTTCCCGAACTCTACTTGATGTTAGAGTCCTGTTAGCACAGGGCGACAATGTCAAAGAGGAAGGGTGGCTAAAGAAAGATGAACAGGAATCACCACAGTAACACCAGAGACCTGTCACTCATCATCAGATTTCTCAAACACAGAGATTCAAATGTCCTACAGCATTGAATCTCTGTCTACAGCAGAGGTAGCATAACTGTTTTGTTTCATTACCTTTGAAAAGAGCTGCCCCTGAATATGGGTTCACAAGTCATCCCTCAAATAAGCTATATACAGTATCCTACTCCAAGTGGGTCTAGACAATGAGAGTCAAGTCTAGACAAATGTGTCTACCGTTATATGGTGCCCTGAAGACTGGCTGCCAGGGACTTATGCAGAACCTAATTTTAAAAATCAACACTAGGCATGGTGGCTCATGCCTGCAATCCCAACACTCTGGGAGGCTGGGATGAGAGGATTGCTTGAGGCCAAGAATTCAAGACCAGCCTAGATAACATAGTTAGACTCTGTCTCTACAAAAAGTTTAAAAATGAGGCAGGAGTGGTGGCACGCCGATAGTCCCAGCTACTCAGGAGGCAGATGCAGAAGGATTGACTGAGCCCAGGAGGTTGAGGCTGCAGTAAGCTATGTTCGCACCACTGCACTCCAGCCTGGGTGACAGAGCCAGATCCAGTTCCTTAAAAATAAAAAGGGTTGGGCACGGTAGCTAATGCCTATAATCCTAACACTTTGGGAGGCCAAGATGTGAGGATTGCTTGAGCCCAGGAGTTCGAGACCAGTCTAGGCAACACAGTAAGACCTCGTCTCTACAAAAATAAATAAATAAATTAGCTGGGCATGGTGATTCGTAGCTGTATTCCTAGCTAATCATGAGGCTAAGGCATGATGTTTGCCTGAGCCCAAGGAGGTCAAGAGTGTGGTGAGCCATGATTGTGTCACTGCACTCTAGCCTGGGTGACAGAATGAGACTCCAACTTAAAAAAAAAAAAAATCAAGTGAAATTGCATAAGCCATGGTTTTCATGAGCATCAATTACACACATTCTATTGCCTTCTAGTAGAAAGAAATGGCAGACATGTGCCTCTCAAAGGCAGGTGTGGTCACTCAACTCTGACTGAAGCATGATAGAGTAAGGCCAGGGATGAATGTGCCCACACAAGGGTACTGGGCCATGGGATGTCAGGAGGTTAAAGGTCAGCACTCACTCCCCTCACAAGCCAAGGGCCCTGACATGAGGCTATATCCACCTGGAGGAAGGAGCACCTTTTTCTAATTTGCACCATTGCATAGGCCAGCAGTGGCCCTGCTGAAATGCAGACCCAGAATTGACAGAGCCTTCAAATTTTATACTTATTATATATTGTACTTATAATGCAATCTCTTATTTTTTAATGTCACTCAAATTACAAAGGAAGAAGCCAGGCTTGGTGGTATGCACCTATAGTCCCAGCTACTCAGGAGGCTGAGGCAGAAGGATCAACTGAGCCCAGGAATTCAAGATCAGCCTGGGCAACATGGGGGGACCCTGTGTCTATTAAAAAATTAAATTAAGAAAAGGTTTTTTAAGTCAAAGGAGAAGAAAGGAAACAGGTTATGGGAATCCAGTTCAGACATCATCAGACACGTCTGCTTTAGAAAATCACACTATCCCTTCATAGTTAGCAATGATGGCTGTTATTTATCAGAACTTGTAAGAGCTTTTTGTGTTAACTTTTTAAAAGGGTGACAGTTTCTCAGTCGTTCACATACTCTAGGCACCCGGGACACAGGAGGAATAAGATATAGTCTCTACTCTTGGTCATTCAGAGTCTGGTGATGGAGAAGCATCTGTGAGCCAGTAGTAATTCTGGATGAGAAGTGTTATAACAAAGGATATAAACAGAATACCATGAGAGCAGGGAGGGGGGAAGGTGTTTTCTTTTGGAGAAGCCCAAAGGAGGCAGTGGTCCTGACTTTCTTGCTGCCATTGGGCCTACCTCGTGCCTAGAAGTCAGCTTCTCAGTACTCCCCTTGAATTCAGGGAATATAATCATGATGGTGATGATACAGGTAAAGATTATTACGACAGCAACTATAATTTTCTGAAGACTTTGCCAGGAAAATCATTCAGGTTTGAATAACAACAGTCTATTACAGTTGGGAAAAAAAACTTAGACATTATTAATTCAACCTCATCATTCAACAGGGAGACGTTGTGGTTCAGAAGTGGCTGGCCCAGGGTCACACAGACAGAGGGCCAGTGGCAGAGCAAGGAACAGAATTCATTTCTGAAACTACAATGTAGTGTGTTTTCCACGAAGCCACCATTTTTCCAGCTGTGAGCAGAGGAAATACCATCATCCATTTCTCTATGGTTTATAACTCCTTAATGAAGACAGATTTAACTTTTTAATGTTATTTTACTGATTGGTTGAGTCAAGGTCTCACTCTGTTGCCCAGGCTGGCGTACAGTGGCACAATCACAGCTCATCGCAGCCTCAACTTCCTGGGCTCAGGTGATCCTCCCGCCTCAATCTCCTGAGTAGCTGGGACCATAGGCACATGCCACCATGTCCGGCTAATTTTGATTTTGGGTACAGATGAGGTCTTACTATGTTGCCCAGGCTGCTCCTGAAATCCTGGGCTCAAGCAATCCTCCCGCCTCAACCTCCCAAAGTGTTGGGATTAGTTGTGGGCCCCGCACCTGGCCTAAGATTTTAAAAATCATAGTATCATGCTGGCAGTCCTGACCTCTCATCACAATGTGGACTGAAAGCCACATCATGAAGACTGTATTTTCCACAGGAACAATATCAGAATTTGATGATGCATTCTTAATCAAGGATATGATATCAAATATACCAGGCATGACTAAAAATGCATCATAACAGCAAGGGTACAGTGGTGATGAGCTCCAATAAGCACTTAAGTCGACAAGTTTTACTCCAATTCATATAACACAGGTAAAAGTAAATGGAACATGGTTATACATGGCTCAACGTATTGTAGAAATGAACTCAAAGCTATAGTCTAGCCATAAAAATACAATAGTGAGCATTAAACTCTTAATAAATGATATTTTGATTTGCCTCTTTAGAATTTGGAGAGCTTTGTAGATTGGTTTCTTTAAAAGTCACTTAAATAAATACGTACTGAGGTTATTTTCCTCTTCTATGTCCCTTAATAAGGCAAAGCATCAAAATCCACCCATTGACTTGTTTGCTATCCCAATGTACTACAGTAAGTTCTACTAATGCTCCTCGTGGAAAGCTTGTCAAAAGTAAACAACAATCCACCATCTTTCCCCTCTCTTCAATTCTACCTCTCAAGTGTATGAAAAGCTAAAGAGCGTAGCAGCTTAGAATCACACCGTCTGACCGGGCATAGTGGCTCACACCTATAATCCTGACACTTTGGGAGGCAGAGGTGGGAGGATTGCTTGAGCCCAAAAGTTTGAGAGCAGTCTGGGCGACATAGTGAGACCTTGTTTCTAATTTAAATAAATAAATAGAGAGGAGGACTCACAAAAGCATGGCAGAGCCAAGATCAGAACTAGATATCATCAGAGTCTTGGGAATAATTTCCTTTGTTCTGACGTCAGACCCTTCCTCTCTCTGCAGACCACCCCCCAGGAGAGTTAACATAATGGGTGCAGGTACATATAAACATTTCACTTTGTGAGAATTCTTCTGTCAAAAAGACTTTCATATCTGTGTTTTGATGTTAGGGTTAAGAAGGTTGATATTTCATTACACTGGAAAACTCACCTGCCCAAACCATCTTTCGTCGGTGGCTCTGTGCTATTGAAGCCACTTAATACTTTCTGACAAATAACTTAAAATGAATCCATCCTGTGCCTGTGTCTGGGTTTTAAAGAATGTTTCATAAACTTTTTAAAGCAGTATCTGTACCGTAAATTACCACTGAATGTTTATTATTCCCAGTGGAGGAGCCATGGGAGAGATTCCCTTTCTCCCTCTGAGGGTTCACTGAAAAATCAACTCACAAGAGGCACATTAATTGGAGAAAAAGGCATATACATTTTATTAATGCACACACAGGGAGAACCACGGAGTAATTAGCCAATCTCCCACAGGGTTCAGAAGCCTGTATACCATCCTGGCAACATAGGTCACCAGAGGGGGAGAATAAGTGTTCTGTTGGGGGAGCACTAGGGAACAGAGATGAACTTGGCCGTTATCTCGTGGAAGGGTCAGTTCAGGTGTGGCTGCATTTCTTGCTCTTCTTGATGGGTCTGAATCATAGACACATAAGCTTCAGAGAACAACAGAAGGCTTTGGGAGAGTGGTGGGGGATCAGAGAGAACTTGCAGCTACGTCTGCAGTTCAGCATGTCAGAACGCCATATTTTGGGTTATCAATTTCAATATTGAAAATATTCAATTTTCAATATTTTCAATATTCAATTTTCAATATTGAAAATTCAATATTCAATAGCAAATTTCATTTCAATCTATGTATAACAACACAGTACTGTTTTCTGACATTCTGAGGACTTCTTCTGGAACCCGCGCGTGTCATTAGGGTTCCATCATTGACGCCCTCACGAATCCTCAGGACCAAGTCACGTCTGTAGCCTGCTGGACATTTCAAAAGCCTCTGCCTCTACTGAGGGAGGAGAAAGAAGACTGAACCCCCAGGAGCAGACTCTAATAAGAGAACTCTATAAATGCCAAATCCAATCATGTGTCCACTCATCCATTCAACAAATATTTATTGAGTTCCTCATGGGTGCCAGCCACAGTCCAGGTCCTGGAGATAGAGAAGTGAACAAGCCAACCAAGTCTCTGCCTCCATGGAACCTCTAAGTTCTGGAGAAAGAGAGAGAAATTGGGAAATAAATGCTAGAAAAATCAAGGCAGAGTAGGAAATAGAGAAGATGGGTGAGTGAGGTAGCATTCCACAGAGCCATCGAACAGTGGGAAGGAAGCAGCAAGACTTAAGGGGTCTGGAAGGACAGCCCAGAAGGAGGAATGGGCAGAGACCCTGCGGCAGGACCAGGTTTGGAGACTGCTGGCACTGGAGGGAAGGATGTGAGGGCCGTGAGCCAGCAAAGCTCTTAGAGCATCTGAAGCCTGATTGGTCATGGATTGTAGTGTGGATCCATTCTAAATGTGACCAGAAGCCATCAGAGGATTTTCAGAAGCGAAGTAAAGTGATTTGTGTTCTTAAATACTGCCTTAGGGCTTCTGAGGAATGGGCCACAGTGAGGGAATTAGTGGGGACCTAGAGGATGGGGCGATGTCAGCCTGGATGAGAGGCTGCTAGCCGTGATCCTGTCTGCCTTGTTTCCAGCTATGTCCTCGGCCCCCAAACAAAGCCCACCGCAGTAGGCACTTTGTAAATAGTAGCTGAGAGAATGAGCACAACCCTGGTCTGGTGAAGCAAATACGTTAGTTACGATCTTTAAAAAATTAGATGGGTGTGATGGCACGCATCTGTAGTCCCAGCACTTTGGGAGGCTGAGGCAGGAGGACTGCTTGAGCTCAGGAGTTCGAGACCAGCCTGGGCAATATAGTGAGACCTCATTGCTACAAAAAAATAAAATAAAATAAAAAACTAGTCAGGCATGGTGGCACTCACCTATAGTCCCAGCTACTTGGGAGGCTGAGGTGGAAGGATCACCTGAACCCAGGAGGTCGAGGCTGCGGTGAGCTGCAATCGTGCCACTGCACTTCAGCCTGGACCACAGAGTGAGACCCCCAATTTGAAAATAGATAAATAAATACAAGTGGGTGGTGATGGGGCGGATGTCTATTGGGGGAATGATGGGGTGGAGGTGGGGTGTCTTCCTGGTAGAGCTCTGGAGGAAACCACTTATAGCAGCTGCTCTCCTCTGTGGCTGACAGAAGCATGTGGGGTGGAAAGGGGAGGGAGAGTTGCAGATCTTGGGGGGGCATCCAGTGGCACACTCACTGGCACATTTGCCCCCTCAGAGCTAATTTGCCTCACCTTTATTTCGGGATGCAGGCCCTCCCCACTCCCCCCAAGGGCCTGCTTTATTCTCCCTGGCTTCTTTTGGGGCGTACTCAGAAATTCCTTTCGGTTCTCCTTTCTGCTGGCTGTGCTTGAGGCAGGGATTGGGCCAAATCCCTCCACACCCTTGGTCTATCCATCCGGAAGTACTGAGTCAACAGCCCTTTCCCAGAATTCACCTCCGTGTCTTCCCACACCTGCAGCCGGATTGTTCCCAGGAATGAGGTGGGGCAGGGCCCAGAGCAAGGTGTGAGCTGACATGCAGAACCACCGGGAGGTGGAAGGAAGCTGGGATCTAGGGACGCTCGGCCACTCACTCACAACTCCCAGAGATGACTGCGTGGGCTTGAGTGGGGCCAGGGAGTTGGCAGTTCTTCCAGGGATGCTGGTGCTGAGGCCGCCGGGGTCACCCTGGAGGCACAATGCTCTATGTGAAGGCAGGATGAGGCTGGCAGGGGAGAGATGATAAATACAGTCACGATTTACTGAGTGCCAGACTGGGCTAAGGGCATTATGTAAATAATCTCTTTTAATCCTCACCAGCCCTGTGAGTTGGCACCATTATTATACCTATTTAACAGATGAGATTTAGAAAGACTGGCGAACTTGCCCAAGGTCACATAGCTTGCAAGTGAGACTTGAACCCAACCATCTGACTCTGGTGCCCGAACTCTAAAGAGAAGTTTCAAGGGAATCATTGTTAATCGGTTGACTAGGATGTGTTATGAGTGACAACTAGAGAAAATGTCAAGAAATTTAAAAGACACCCATGCATCCAAATGTGTAACAACAAAGAGAAGGGTATGTATTAATACAAAATAGAACCGGACCCAGTGGAATCTCAGGATGCCTCGACTTCTAAACCAACCAAGATTACAAATAAACCGGGCTCGGTGGCCCAGCCTGTAATCCCAGCGCTTTGGGAGGCTGAGGTGAGTGGATTGCCTGGGCCTGCAGGTTTGAGACCCGCTTGGGCAACTTAGTGAGACCTCATCTCTCCAAGAAATCAAAAATTAGCCGGGTGTGGTAGCGCGCACCTGTAGTTCCAGCTACTTGGAAGGCTGAGGCAGAAGGATCGCCAGAGCTCAGCAGGTCGAGGCTGCGGTGGTCAGGAGCATGCCACTGCACTCCAGTCTGGGTGACAAAGTGAGACTCCAACTCAAAAAAAAAAAAGATTATAAATAGCTGTGACAAAAGAAAAAAGACAATGTGACACACATTACCCTTTCTGCTTTGTATTTTTCTAAAAATCTATATTTCAGCATGAAATTCCACCCCCACCCTCCGAAGAAAATTCTCTTTTATTTCTGTTGTTCCCACCCCATCCCAGCCCAGGGCTTTCAGTGGTATTTTGCTCAAAATACATAGTAAATAATTTGTCTAAGTTATCTTTGTTTTTTATGTGTTAAGTATAATAAACAAGCACCTATTATGAATTGACTCAAATTACTGCACTACTGTGCAAGGTAAACAGGAGATATATTGGAATGGAATTGTGGAATTATAGCATGACTTGGTGTGAATAGACTTTCAGTATTGGATGGGAAAAAACATTGCACAGAATTCTCTTTGCTGGACATTGTGTACATTGAAAATTAAATTACTTTGTGGAATTTAAGTATTTATCACCAGTACAACTCAAATAAAAGCAACATTCTGGTTTAAATCCTTCAAGAAAGCAAACTCAACTTTGAAGAATCTTTTTTTTAATTTTTTTTTTTTTTAGTTGAAGTCTCACTCTGTCGCCCAGGCTGGAGTGCAGTGGCATGTTCATGGCTACTGGAGCCTCGACCTGCTGGGCTCAGGTGATCCTTCGGCCTCAGCCTTCCAAGTAGCTGGAACCACAGGCACGTGCCGCCATGCCTGGCTAATTTTTTGATTTATTGTAGAGATGAGGTCTCACCAAGTTGCACAGGCTGGTCTCGAACTCCAAACTCATGGGCTCAGGCAGTCCTCTCACCTAGGCCTCCCAAAGTCATGGGATTATAGGCGTAAGCCACTGCACCTGGCCTCCTTTGAAGAATCTTAAGGAGCTTCTAACCCAAACTCTTCAATGGAGAAAGTTCCTTGAGTGTTGCACAGGGTTAAAGAATAACCTTGCATTTTCTCATTTTTGTAGATTTCAAATCAGACCCCAATGCAGTTAAATAATTCAGTGTCTGGATTAATGACACTGAAATGAGACCTGAGAAATAGACTTTCCACTACAGGCAACTCTAACTCTCAGCCTTGGATCCTCCAGGCACCCATGCACATGATCCTGTGTGATTCTGCTGATCATACCTAGTATGAGTGCTTCTAGGGTATATTTTCCTCCCAGACTCTGTCGAGAGACAGCCTTGAAGCTGATAGGTCATAAGTCATGTTCCGGTGAGTTATATGCCGGAGGAAGGGAGGCTGGCCGCAATCACAAGGCTTCCTTTGTGTTTGTCCTCATTTTGCTTTATTAACATGTTTCCTAAACTTTGTTGAGTTCCAGGCTCAAAGGAGTCCAGGGACACTAGAGTCAGGAAATCCTATTTTTTTTTTAAATAAAATCTGAGTTAAAGTGTTCTTACCTGCGCCTGTTTTCCTAGCCCTTAGAGACTCAGTTCCCAGTACTCCCTTGTGCCCGAACCCTGCATTTCCACACGTGGACTTTTTCCCAGCTCTCCCTCTCAGCAGCAGAAGGAGCACTAAGACTCAGATCTGCTGCCTTTCTCCAGACACTGGACGTCCTGCTTCTTTCCCTCTGGAAGTATCTGGCCTTCACCCCTCTCTCTGCCTCCATCCCCATACACATGTGCCCGACGTTATCTAAAGTTTTACCTTCTAGGGAAAAAAAATTTCAGCTTTCCAAAAAAAGCCCCAAATGAATAAACACTTCCAGACACCCTTGTGTATGGTATCTTGAATCTACATTAAATATAGAAAGAGTTTATGTCTTACAGTTTTCACAGCAAGTTGAATATGAAAACAAGTTCTGAGTGTATAACCCAACCCAGCCCAACAGAAATATAATACATGTATGCGATTTTAAATTTTCTAGTACCCACTTTCAAAGGAAAGTAAAGGTGAAATTAATCTTAGTATAGCTTTTATTTAGCTCAATGGAACCAAAATATTATCATTTGAACGTATTAAATATTAACATTTACATACATTACATTTTGATATTAAAATTATTAGTTTTTTTGCATTCCTTTTTCACACTCAATCCTCAAAATCCAATGTGTTTGTCACAACCACAGCACATCTCCATTTGACCAGGCACACTTTAGGGACCCAAGAGCCATGTGTGGCCAGTTGCTGCAGTTTGGGACAGAACAGGGCTAGCCAGTCACATCTTTGAGGATTCTTCCATGTTTTCTTTGTTAAAGACAGACCACTGGCTTATCACTCTTCTGATAGCCTACCTATTGGACACTCAATACAATGAATGAATGAAAGAATTTGTCATTTCTCTTCATGTCTCTTAAATCAATTTCACCTAAAGATATTATTGGAATATAAACCTGTCAACATTACCATGTACTTTTTAGCCAGATGTGGTGCTACACAACTGTAATCCCAGCTACTTGGGAGGCTGAGGAAGGAGGATGGCTTGAGGCCAGGAGTTTGGGGCTGCAGTGAGCCATGATTTTGCCTAGGAATAGCTATTGCTCTCCAGCCTAGGTGAGAGAGTGAGACTCTCCATCTCTTAAAAAAAATTACCATGTATTTTTTTTTTGCACCTGAAATTAAGCCTTCTTTTAAGGACTTTTAGAAGGCATAAGGGTTTAATTAGGTAGAAATTTTCATATAATATTGGTCATGTAGAATCTCACTGAAAGCTAATACTACAAACTTATCATACCTTGACTTCAGAAAGCAAATGTCAACTGCACACAGTGGCTCACACCTGTAATCCCGGCACTTTAGGAGGCCGAGGCAGGAGGATCACTTGAGCTCAGGAGTTCGAGACCAGTCAGGGCAACATAGCAAGACCTCATCTCTACAAAAAATCAAAGAATTAGCATACTTGTAGTCTCAGTTATTTGGAAGGCTGAGTCGGGAGGATTGCCTGGGCCCAGAAGGTCAAGGCTGTGGTGAGCCATGATGATACCACTGCACTCCAGCCTGGGCAATATAGTGAGTCCCTGACTCGAAAAAAAATTTTAAAAGTGAATGTCACCAAGCTCTACATGTTGCCAAATCCAGATTGCTCAGTAACATTTGCAACAGAGGCACAAACTCCACAAAGGCCCTCAACTAGCCCCATGCCTTTGACAGGAGCAGGAGCAGGAAGAAATTCCTTTCCAGACCCAGACCCGGGGTGGCCACTCACGCCGCACTCCAGGGCACATGATCTCCATCACGCCAGCCTCTGAAGGGAGCAGTGGGTCCAGCCCTAGTCAGTGCAGACCTCCTGCCTCATAAAGCCTAGACTTTCTGAGGATAGACTGGCCTCCCTCCTTCCCAGCCTTGCCTCAACTCGCAGCTCCCACCTCTGGGACTGATTTCTAGCACAAGGGCCCTGCTGCTTAAATCAACTGGAGCCTTGTGCACTGTTTCTCTGGGTGGTGCTGTGCTGGTGAGGCCTTCCAGGACTTCTTTTTCTTTTTTAATATAATGCCATCCTTATGTGTCCTAACGGTTGAGCTGGATGATTGCCCCACTGAGCACATGGCTCCTACCTTGGTTCTGACTCACCTTCATTTATGTGGGACTTTGAACTCAGTCTGGTTCCCTGCGGTCTCAGCCCCTGAAACAATCCACATCACCTCCAAGCTGGACTGCTACTCCTCTCTACGTTAGCTATCCAGGGGCAGAGTGAAGATGGCAAGGCTGGCACAGTCCTGCCCAAAACACCCACATGCAAGCTAGGATGAACCTAGGAGTCCAGGTCACTCATTCAGTCACTCACTCACTCAGTCATTCATTAGTTCTAGCCAGCCCTCGCAGAGGGCAATGTAGAAAGGGCTGAAAAGAAGTTAACAAGTGCTTAAAGATGCAGCAAGATAAACACCAAGTTAGGGGAACTTTTCACTGACCTCTGCTGTCAAATTGCGGGAGCAGTGAGGATGGTACCTTTTGAGGCCATTCACTCATTCCCTAAGTAGTGATGTGTCAAACAATAAACAAGATAAATAAGTGCAAATGCTCTTTTTTTGGGGGAGGGGGGGAGTCTTACTCTATCACCCAGGCTGGAGTGCAGCGGCATGCTCATGGCCACTGCAGCCTCGACCTGCTGGGTTCAGGTGATCCTTCCACCTCAGCTTCCCGAGTACTTGGGACTACAAGCATGCACCACCATATCTAGCTAATTTTTTAATTTATTGTAGAGACAAGGTCTTGCCATGTTGTCTAGGCTGGTCTCGATCCTGTGGGCTCAGGCAATCCTCTCGCGTTGGCCTCCCAAAGTGCTGGGATTACAGGTGTGAGCCACCGCGCCTGACCGATGAAAACATTTGTAAGAGAAAATGGAGCAGAAACTAGAGAAGGTACAGAAAGCCAGCAGGCAGTGGCCTTGGCCTTCTAAGAGGTAAGGAGGGAAGGATGGGACAAAGAGTCTGATGCTGCAGTGCAGTTTCAGCTGAGCTGACAGAGAGCTGTTAAGTCAAAGTTGCAGCCTTTGGGGAAGAGGCCTGCCTCAGTATCCCTGCTATGCTCATCTCAGACTGGGAGCGGGCCTGTGGGAAGCCAAACCTCACCCACCAGATCTCTGTGGTGAGTTTTGGATTGTGGCAGCCAGGGAAGGTCACTACACTCCCTGAGTGACAGGCACATTTTCTCGGGTGCCACGGCCCACCCCTTGTGCTATGTGTCAGTTAGCTTGGGCTGCCATAACAAATACCATAGACCGGGGGTTTCAATTCCAGACTTCATTTTCTCACAGTTCTGGAGGCTGGAAGTCCAAGCTCAAGGTATCAGCAGAGTTGGTGTCTCCTGAGGTCTCTCTCCTTGTGTATGTATATTTCTCCCCATATCTTCACATGGTGTCCCTCTGTGACAGCCTGTGTCCTCAGCTTCTCTTTTGATAAGGACACTAGTCAGATTGGATTAGGACCCACTCTAATGACGTCATGTAACCTTAATCACCTCTTTAAGGGCCCTATTTCCAAATATAGTCTCTTTCTGTGATACTGGAGCTAGGATTTCAACATGTGAATGTTGGGGGACATTATTTGATCCATAACATGACATATACCTGCCTCTCCTCACAGCCACTCCACCAGTTCCATGTGTCTCTCTTCCCTAGGGGAAGCTCACGAGAAGACAATTCGTGGGACAAGTACAACTCCATAGCTGCAGTTGATCTCGGAGCCAAACTCACATGCGTCCTCTTCCTCTTCCACTCTCCAGTCTGAATTCTCCTCACCCTCAGCTTTCACTTTGGTAGGTCCTGGTGACTTACCAGGACCTCATTCATAAAGGGTCCCAATACCCTTCTCAGTCTGGGGTTGCTGGGAGTATCTCTTCACATCTATTCCTGCTATGTCACAGGGGGGTTCTAAGAGGCACCCAAGTAGATCCCTGAATTCCATGTGAATTCCTCCTGCCCATTGTGTAAAAGGAGCCCTTCTTTCTCCTACCAATTGAGGTCACTGATTCCTGCCAGGATGGTGACTCTTTTTACTTGCTGGTCCCTGGACACAAGTCCAAGGTGTCCCAGCACCAGACATAAAGTTCAATAGTATCCTCACCATCACCCCAGGACCTCCATCCTGTAAAGAATGCACTGTTGGGTGGACAGGAAGCACAAAATCCCCCAGTGAGTCACTGTGAGGGGTGGTGAGGCACTCCTGTTTCCATTCCTTTGTCCTGAATCCATGTTTCAGGATCCCAGTTTTTATCCACCAGGGTCCTAAACTTCAACATGTTTGAGCCTCCTAACAACTTTGGAGCTCAGTGACTCTAACAATAAGATCATTGGTCTGCCACTCAGACGTGTCTGCTATTCAGCTGCAGAAGGTTCTTGACTAGGGGTAGCCTATAGGAAGCATGGTCTCCACACAGCCATGGTGATGGGCACCAAGGCCCATCCCATCAGCTATACTCTCTTTCAGTCAAAGATCTGAAATATGGTTGTCACATGCAGTTTGTCTGTGATTGTGCACTCATTATTGTTTCTACAGTTTTTAAGGGTGTTCATACTCATCAGGTTGGTATGAAGATTAGAGGAAATGTTGCATGACTTTTTGTTATAGACTGTTTGTGTACCCCCAAAATTCACATGTTGAAATCCCAACCCTCAACAAGACTATATTCGGGGGATGATTAGGCCATGAAATTAGAGCCCTCATGAATGAGATCAGTGCCCTTATAAGGAGTGATATAAAAGTATGTTCTCAGTCGCTACCCTCTTGGCCATATGAGGGTACAATTAGGATAGTTATCTACAAACCAGGAACAGGCCCTCACCAGGCACCATATCTTCCAAGACTGTGACCTTGAACTTTTTACTTAAGCTGCCCAGACTATGGTGTTCTGTTATAGCAGCCTGAACTCACTAAAATACTAGTTAAAAATTAGTTTAAAAACGTGAAGAATGGGCCAGAATGATTCTAAAAGTCATCTGAGATAATAAATTTTCAACAATTGCCAGAGTTTTTGAAAAAGTTTAATATGTGATAGGATCTTGATATATTATGTATTCAAACTTACTATAAAGTAGTTACAACCAAAATAATATGGTCCCCAGTCAAGGACCTTCTGCAGCCTAAGAGAAGGCAACCAAGCGGCAGATAGATGATCTTATTGTTAGTCACTGAGTTCCAATATGGTTCTCACATAGTAAAAATAAATGGATTCGTGTAACAAAGTAGATAACCCAAAATAAACCCAAGTATATACAAAAATTTAATACAGGATACTGTTTCATCTCAATTCAATAAACAGGTACAATGGAGGGGAAGATTAAAACCCACTCTATCCCATGTATTGCTAAGCAAGATTGAAATACAGTAGATAAGGATCAGAACTAAGGCGGGGCAAGAGAGGTTTGCCTTGAGAGCAAAATGTCAGAAGATGCTTGTTTTCAGGGATGTGTGTGTTCCCCAAGTGTGCCTGAGATGTTCATTTGCCCTATCCCAGCCCCAGCCCTGGTAAGTAAAGGTACCTGTCAGAAAATTTCACCACAGCATCACTGGTAACAGGAGGGACTTGTGAACAACATAAATGCCCATTGTTAGAAAAATGGAGGCTGGGCACGGTGGCTCAAGTCTGCAATCCCAGCACTTTGGGAGACCGAAGTAAGAGGATTGCCTGAGCCCATTGGTTCGAGACCAGCCTAGACAACTTGACGAGACCTCATCTCTACAATAAATCAAGAAAAATTAGCTGGGCATGATGGCGCATGCCTATAGTTCCAGCTACTTGGAAGGCTGAGGCAGAAGGATTGCTTGAGCCAAGCAGTTTGAGGCCGCGGTGGCCATGAGTATGCCACTGCACTCCAGCCTGGACCACAGAGTGAGACTCCAACTCAAAACAAAGAAAGAAGGAATAAAAGAAAGAAAGAAAGAGAGAGAGAGAGAGAAAGAAAGAAAGAAAGAAAGAAAAATGGGAGAGTAAAGTCTAGTGAATTCATACCATAGGCCATCAAGGTTATTAAGGAAGATTCAAACACGGAAATATATCCATAACATGTTGTTAAGTGAAAAAGCAAAGTTGCAGACCAACGTCTAGTATGATTATGCTGCACATGTGTATGCCTGTTTATATTGGGTCTTGAAAATCATGGAAAATAACCACCAGATACTCGTGGACACTTTTAGGAAGTGGGCTGGGATGAGGAGATTTTTTTTCATTCCATAACTTTGCTAGTGGATGAGATGTCAAGTCATGTGTTCATTTCTGCTTTTGATTTGTGAAATTTTTAAGGGGAAAAAAAGGCTGGTGGCAAATACTTCTCAAAGAAATTACCCAGTTTAGCAACACATAAGATATCTTGGCTGTGTTAAGGCTGGAATGGGTGAGGATGAGATTGGGGAGCTAAATAGTTTCAAGTGATAGAACAGGAAAAATTGTGAGTCCTCCGGCAAGGGTTGGGGGCCCAGAAATAAATGGCAACAGAGGGAGAGATCTAACATAGTGATGGACGTCATAGCTCCTGGAGAGGAAGACTGGCTAGTGAGAAAGTCATTATATCTGCAGTGGTTGAGGAACTTGGGAGGAAAAAAAGCACTTAAACAAAAAAGAAATTAGCACTTAATTTTAAGTTGTTTCCTGTGTCGTACAGGGATGTCTTTCCCCAGCCACTCTCTACTGTCTCTGGATTTGCTTCCCCCCACCCCCACCTCCAAATCTGTCAAACTCTACCACATGCAACTATCTTTGGGGACAAGAGGAAAAAGGACTCTGCTGGCTTAGTGTGAATGAGAAAGAGGAGAACAAACACAAGAGGTGAGATGTGAGATTAAAAATTGAGAATTTTAGGGGGAGAGGGGTTGGAGTCTCACTCTGTCGCCCAGACTAGTGTGCAGTGGCATGCTCATGGCCACCTCAGCCTCAACCTGCTGGGCTCAGGTGATCCTTCCACCTCAGCCTTCCAAGAAGCTGGAACTACAGACACATGCCACCACACCTAACTAATTTTTTTTTCTTGATTTATTGTAGAGATGAGGCCTCGCCAAGTTGCCCAGGCTGGTCTCGGACCCATGGGCTCAGACAATCCTCTCACCTCATCCTCCCAAAGTGCTGGGATGATAGGCATGAGCCACTGCTCTCGGCTGAGAATTTTTTTTTAATGTGGCAAGAAATAACCAGAAGTAACTAAAAAATTTAAAAAGACATAGTAACAAGTGTTGGTGAGGATGCAGAGGAACTGGAACCCTCCTGCATTGCTGGTGAGAATGTAGAAAGGTGTAGATGCTTTAGAAATCACTCTGTCTGTTCCTCAACAGGTTAAACCACACAACCCAGCAATTCTACTCCTAGGTCTATCCAAAATAAATGAAAACACATGTCCACACAAAAGCTTGTACGTAAATGTTCAGAGTGGCTTTATTCATAATAGCCCTAAAGTGAAAACAACCCATATGTCCATCAGCTGATGAATGGATAAACAAAATGTGCTACATCTGTATACAGACCACTATTTGACAGAAAATAAAAAGTAATGATGTACTGATACATGTGCGTAGCACAGATGAACCTTGAAAGAAACCAACCACAAAAGACTATGTATTGTGTGATTCCATTTATATGAAATGTCTAGAACAAGCTCCATAGAGACGGAAAGTAATTAGTGGGAATGAGGGGAGGAGAGAATGAGAGTGGCTGTTAATAGGCATGGAGTTTCTTTTCTTTTCTAAGACCATTTTTTAGAGCATTTTTAGGTTGGCAGAAAAATAGAGAGGAAGATACAGAAATGATTCATATACTTACCACCCCCACACATACACATTCCCACCAGAGTGGGCCCTTTATGATAACTGAGGAACTTACATTGACACATCATCACCGAAATCCACAGTTGACCTTAGAGTTCACTTGGGATTAGACACTCTATAGATTTGGACAAATGTGTAATGACACGTATCCATCATTATACTGTCATGCAGAGTAGCTTCACTATCCTAAAAATCCCCTGAACTCCACCCATTCATCCCTCCCTCCCCTTTGCATCTGGCAACCACCAATCTTTTTACTGTCTGCTTAATTTTGCCTTTTCCAAAATAATATATAGTTGAAATCATTCATTCATTCTTTCCCTTCCTTCCTTCTTTCCTTTCTTTTTTTCTTCCTTCCTTTCTTTCTTTCTCCAGGATCTCATTCTGTCACCCAGGCTGGAGCGCAGTCTCGAACCCATGGACTGGTCAATCACAGGTCAATGCAGCCTCAATCTCCTGGGCTCAGAGGATCCTTTTGCCTCAACTCCCCAAGTAGCTGGGACTACAGGCATGCATGCTGTCTAATTTTTGTTTGTTTGTCTTGATTTTTTTGTAGAGATGAAGTCTTGCTATGTTGCCCAGGCTGGTCTTGAGCTCCTGAGCTCAAGCAATCCTCCCACTTCGACCTTCCAAAGTGCTGGGATTACAAGTGTGAGCCATAACTTCTGGCCAGAGTAATCAGTATGTAAATATTCAAGAGGAGTGTGGCATGTGGGCTAGAGAACTTTGGCCACCAGGCTGTTGACATCAGAAACATGCATGATGCGTTTGGTCTGACATACAGTGAAGACTCAATAAATATTAATCCTTGTTAAACTCTTATTATGTCTTTATTCCATGCCACCCTGAATCACATTCTCTGTATCTTTCTAGCTTCCTTTGACCATAGCACATGCATGCAGAAGCCCACTCTAGTATGGGATTTAGTTCTACTAAAAATGTGTATCTTGTGAAAAGAGTTTTGAAACCATCAGAAACAGCTCATCTTATAGGGGTGGGATATGTGCAGAGCATCTTCTCTTTCCCCAGAAGAAATCACAATAGCCCTAGAGCAGGGTTTCTCAACCTCATACTGTTGACATTTGGGGCCAGATGACTCTTTGTGGTGGGAGCTGAACTGTGTATTATGGGACGTTTGGCAGCACCTCTAATCTCTACCCACTAGATGCCAGTAGCAAAGCTGTGACACCCAAAGATGTTTCCAGACATTGCTAGAGAGGGGCAAAGTCTGTCTGTCTGTCTGTCTCTCTCTCTCTCACACACACACACACACACACAAACACATACACCCATATTGAGAACCATGACACTAGCAAAAGATACATCTAATGGTGAGTGTTCTTTCACTTCTTTAAGATCAGAAGGAAGCAGAAGGTACTCAGGAAGGCCCCAGACTTGACAGTGACCTCTCTCTGTTTGTTCCCATATGCCAAGCACCTCTCCATACCCTGTTCCTAGACCCTATTCTTAATATCCTCCTCTGTGCCACCCCTTATATCTGCCCCATCCTCAAATACCGCAAACAAGCTTACAACCTCCAGTTTTGACATTCAGAACTCCTATCTTTAGACACCTGAGACCTCAAAAAACGCCTGGGCATGTGCGTGCTTGGAGAGTAGAGAAGACATAATGTATGACAGAAGCCCAGTAGATGGCCATGCGTGAGTAGCACCCCAGGAAGGGGAAAGAAGAGGGAACCACTATTTATTTAGCAGCTATTTCATGGACCATGTTAGTAGTTTCTTATACATTTCATTGAATTTTCACAATAACTTTGCCAAACAGGTATCGAGAGTTAAGGGGGTTATGGCAAGTTGCCTGAAAGTATAGCTGACAAAAAGTCCTCTCATCCCAGGTGTGCACATAGCTTCTCCCATCAAGAGATGAAGTCAAGGGCAACCCCTTTGGGTCCCCTCCCACTGTGGAGCTTTTCTGTCCTCTTAATAATTCCTGCTTTCTATAAGAAAAGAGATGCGGTCTGTTTCTTCTCTCTTTGAATTTAGTCCAGCCTTGTGACTTGCTCTGATCATGCAATGTGACATAAACAACACTCTAGGGCTTCTGAGCCCAGGCCTAAAATGGACCGGCAACCTCTGCTTTCCCTCTCTTGGAGGCCTGAGGCTGCCATGCCATAAGGAAGCCCAAGCTACCTACATAGAGTGGCCATGCGAAAAATAAGACTCTGTGGTCAATAGTTTCATCCCAGCTACCAGCTGGATGCAGTGACATGAGTGAGGCCAGGCAAGCCTAGCACAAAAAAAATCAGTCAGTCGAGCTACAGAATCATGAGAAATAATAAATTTGTGTTTGTTTTAAACCATTGTTTTTCTTCTTTTTTCTTTTTCCTTTTGAGTCAGAGTCTCACTCTGTTGCCCAGGCTGGGATACAGTGGCATGATCACAGCTCACCGCAGTCTCAACTTCCTGGGCTTAGGTGATCCTTTGGCCTCAGCCTCCCAAGTAGCTGGAACTACGGGTGTATGTCACCACACCTGGATAATTTTTATTTATTTCTTGGAGAGATGAGGTCTCGCTATGTTGCCTAGGGTGGTCTTGAACTCCTGGGCTCGAGCAACCTTCCCTTCTTGGCCTCCCAAAGTGCTGAGATTACAGGTGTGCCTGGTCTTAAGCCACTAAATCTTGAGGTAGCTTGGATAGCTGACACAGTAGTTAAATAGCTTTCTCACGGTTACACAGCTATAAGCATAGAGAAATCATAATTTAAGCACAACTTGTCTGTGTCAAAGCCTCTGCTCTCCCATGAAGGTACACTAAGTCAACCACCAAAATGCGGGACTGTCTCCTAGGGTTGAGGTAAAACAGTATGTGAGCATTAGCAGAAAGAAAAATCATTAGCAGTAGAGAGTGGTTGTAACTCTGTCAACTTTATGCCTGTTAGACAATGAGAAAAAGAATAACTACAGATAAATTTGACTATGGAAAAACTAAACTAAATTGTCTTCATTTATGTGAATTGTTTATGTTCATGCTTAATATGCAGCATATATTTTATTTTATTTTATTCCTATTTTAATTTTTATTTAAAATTGTGGGGTACAATTCAGGGCTAGGTATGCAAATATTCACCATGCAGGTACCTTATCTATGAGGTGTGAGCATATATTTTAAATAAAATTATTTGTGGTGTAGCAGTAAATCCTAAATGTGTGCGTGTCTATTGCCAAATTATCTACTTCCATTTTTTAAAAGGAAAAAGAAAAATCGAGTAATTGGTTAATTATATGAATGCGAGCCTCAGTGTTTTTAGCATCTGATGGCAAAGTCAGAATGCTAATTTCTTGTCTTCTCTAATTATTATCCCTGCAGCAAGAAGCAGGCAAGCTCTTTTATCACCAGTCTGTTGGACACTCTTCGCAGTGGACTTCCAAAGAACATTTAAGCTTCCTCCATTCAAGAACAAAGCTAGACAATATGGAAGTCTAGGCCTGATATAGTCCCTGAATGTGAACTTGAGCAAATTAAGAGATTAGAGCACCTCACTACATTATCAAACTTTAGTGGGTAAAGCCCTCTAATCCTATCAGCGATGTGAGAGTAAATGGCAAGTGGTCAATAACTGGATCTCTTGGAGACAAAAAAAAAAGTCCTAATGCGTATGTAGTATTTGCCAATTTCGGTAGTGTAAATACTCACACCACGGCCAATTTCAAGTTACCATTGTGACTTGACTCTCACCAGCAGGCAAAATGCATACAAACTTAACAATTGGTTCACTCTATGTGACAGTCCCAGCTAATCACTACCCCCCAGCCATCCATTCACAATACTATGTCCATTAGTATTATATTCAGCTGCAAGTGACAGAAAACCCTAAAAGGCAGTGACTTAACAGAAAAGTATATTTCTCCCTTATGTAGCAGAAGTCTAGAATTCGGCAGTCCAGGCTCTGTGGCAGTCCCATTGCAGTTATCAAGAATTTAGCCTCCCTCCAGTCTTTGGTTCTGCCATCCCTAGGGGACTGCCCTCCTCTTTATGGTTTAAAATGTCTGCTATTCTAAGTTTGAGTAAGTAGAATAGAAGAACTTGCAGAAGTACATGCCTTCTCTTTCCTAAGGACCTTCTTAGAAATTTCACCAAAAGTTTTTCTTATTATTTTATTTTATGCTTAGAGACCCAGTTTAACTACTGTCTCTGTCATTATGCTGCCCAGGCTGGAGTGCAGTGGCTATTCACAGGCTGAAGCATAGCACACTATAGCTTCAAACTCCTGGGATCAAGCCATCCTCCCGCCTCAGCCTCCTGAGTAGCTAGAACTAAGCTTGTACCACCATTTTTCCCTACACAGTCCAAAACATAGTTACATGGTTATATCTAGCTTCACAGAGTCCTGGGACATGTCTATTTTTAGTCGTGTGTCCAGATGAAAGTCAGCATGCTGTTTGGATGAAGAAGGGAGAAAGGTGAAATAGAAAATAGCTGTCTCTGCTGCAGCTACCATTTATGACTGCAGTTGCCGGCCTTTACCAAACGATTCATGCACATCTTTTAATTTTTTTTTTTTTTATCATGTTCTCAAAGCGCAGTTGTACCTGAGAAACTTTCAGGTGAACATAGATAGGGACGTTTAGAAATGTTTAAGAGTCTCCTTGAGCCGGGGCGGGGGGGGGTGGGGGGTGGAAGGTTGTGGTAGCGGGCTGGGCAGGATGATCGCGGATCATGGCGTGCAGTTCAGCATGCTGGGCGCGTCCCTCCTACTCGTCATTCTCTACCACTGCGTGGCCACCAACAACCCCAAGAAGCAGGAGTGAAAGTGGCAGGCTCCCCAGGGTTCCAGGACATAGTCTGAGGCACGATGGAGGGTGGGAGGGGCCTTCACACTTTACCTCATACCTTCTGCCCATCACAATGTACAAAGCAACCACACCAGGATTTTTCCAAACAACTTTTATTTCCTCAAAGTCTTCCCTAAGGAACAAGAAGCTGCCAGTGAATAGGACCCAGTATAGGAGCTGCTTTCTTTTTATTCCTGCCCCCTGATCTAAAAATATAGATATACTCTTTAAAAAAGTTTAAGAATAATATATTTATTTTAATGTGCAAGGAAAGAAATACATCAAATGTAGTTCCATAGAGATTTTTGCTTAGGAATGGGCTAAGGCAGATCTTGCCAGTTTAAGCTGAAAAGTTATTAAAGTTCAGAAAAATGTGAAGAAATAGTATAGGTGACATGAGACTATGACAAAAATTATAAAGGTAATGCCAGAGGCCTAAGATTTGAGAAACACTGAGATTGGTGTAGTTACCTCACTTTGCAGAGGAGGAAACTGAGACTCAGGGAACAAACACAGCTTGCTCAAATTCACACATAATTCTTCCAGTAGGTCTGATAATATTGTTCTTGAACAATGATTGATATCCCTACTATTACATTTGAGAATAACCATAATGCACTTTCTAGTACTTTTGGTAAGATCTTTTTTACATGCAATATAATTTTTAGATATATTTTTCTCTAAACCTAAACATAATAGTATAATTTATATAAATACAATTAAAGGTCCAACTTAATAACTAACACTTTTTGGAGGGTTCTGTGGGATATCTCCAGGAAACTCAGTGTTTCTACAGACAATACCTAACAATTCACAAGAGACAATTGCAATCAGTCCTTCAGGGCTGGGTTTCACAACACATAATGGTAATATTTAGTAAGCATTTCTTAAAAATTAGAACAAATTCTGGGAAATGGAAGACAAACTGGGAAAATTCAGTATGTTAGTAGCACAGCTGATGACATAGGTCTAAGGGGTACAATACAAATTATAGTGTGTAATTAAGGGGCTCTCTTGTAACTTTATTTAGAAGTAGAGACTTAGGAACTTAGTATGCAAATCTGTATCAAATATATATAAATTTATGCCACAATATATGCAAATATACATTCTAAGCCAAGACTCCTAGGGGGGAAATATATGTGTATATATATATATATTTTTTTTTTTTTCTGTTTTTTTTTTTTTTCATTTGGGGTCTCACTCTGTCGCCCAGGCTGGAGTGCAGTTGCACGATGATGATGGCTCATGGCAACCTCAACCTCCTGGGCTCAGGCCATCCTTCCACCTCAGACTCCTGTGTAGCTGGGACTACAGGCATGCGCCACCACACCAGGCCAATTTTTTAATTTCTTTGTAGAGATGAGGTTTTGCGATGTTACCCAGGCTGGGTTTTTTAGCTAGACTATAATTCTGTGGTGTCATGGTTTTCCCACATGTGACCTCACTAACATGTCCTTCATGGAAAGCTAAAGACAATTCAAATATCTACCAGATAAAGCATCTGAAGTCAGCGGCAGGATCTGAGTGACCAAAAGTGACCACAGGCTGTTGGAGGTCTCAGAAACTCTGGACAAGGTCCCTGGCAGTGAGGCCTCTCAACTCAGAGATGAGAGTCAAAGCAAGGTCGCAGAAGTTTCTCTAAAAGTAGATGGAGAAACATCTATCTCTCCGAGTTGTTTGTGTACCATTCTGTTTGGAATAGAGAGAAGGATGAGATAAGTGCTCAAGGTCCTCGGCCTCCAAGGGAGGCTGAAGGCTCCAGATCAGTCTGTTTTCACCAGGATAGCTGTACTACCAGAGTGCCCCCGAGGGAGGCAGAAGGAGGTGACATGATGGGGGAGGGGTAGCAAGGGTGGAACAGAAGTAGAAGGGAATATTTCTGTTTCTAGTTAACACTTTGTGTCTACTGTATCATTACAGAAAAAATGCAGACTTAAAGCAGCCTAAACTAATTATAAGTGGGGAATATGTAAAATGATATGATGCTGCTTGGCCTCTGGATAGTGCCCTGCTGAATTTCTACATGTGACAGGTTATAAATAAAGCCCAAGCCTAACCATAAAGCTTGAAGAAAAAAGTGTAGAGGAGAAAAGCTGCTGTTCATCTCTAAAGCCCACCCTCGTGCACATGTAAAACAGATGAGCTCAGAGAGACCCAACTCAACATCATCTCTTCATAATGGAAATCTACAAATGGTTTCCAGATGGCATCTGAGATACACAGCTTATCATTATATCAGGGAGCAGGCCCGCTTTTGACCACATCCAAATGAACCACTGATCCACAAGTCTATGCATGGGCAAGTTAGGCTTGTTCAGTTTCTTAGACGTTCTTAGACCCGCCACTGTGGTTCCTGGGCTCTCCCCTGGGTTAGTTGCTGGGTTATGTTGACCAACATAGGACTAGACAAGGTTTCAGGCTCATGACAACTCCTAACCTTCCCCCATCTCATGGCAACATCCTCCTTTTCACCCTCCTCATTTGATTTTTGTCCAGACTGGCCAAGTAAGACAGACAATTACATCAAAACATCATGTTGGTGTCTCCCAAGTGTTTCTTCCCTCCCTCTCCAATCCAGAAACTGCAGAAAATGTTATGTGGTGGTAACCTAAGCCAACAAGCAGAGATGAAAATTTAAGAGCAGTTGAGCATTGGGAAGTATGTAAGTTAGGATTGGATTTGGCTGTAAGCGATGGATAGTTCAAAGTGACAGTGGCTTAAATAATGTAGGTGCTCATTGGCCTCTCAGGCAGAACCGCGCTGGAGGTAAACAGTCAATGGCTCATAAGAAGGCTTCATGGAGTTGCCAAGGGCTCAGAATCTGTCATGTTGTTGCTCTGATATTCTTAGCATATGGCCTCCATGGCTTGTCCAAGACGGCTGCTTAAGTTCTAGACATCACAGCCATATTCCAGCTAATGGGTGTGGTAGATTGTTTTTAATAATGGTATCCCAATAAAGAAAACCATCTTTGCAATGTCAGAGACACTGTCTCTCTTTCCATCAAGCTGTGGGATCTAGTTCCCCTTTGAATCCAAGTTGACCAGTAGAATTTGGCCGAAATGGCATGGTATGAATTACAGAACCTAGGCCTTAAATGGTCTCAAAGAGTCCTCTGTCTAACTCTTGAAACCCTGAGACCACCATGATGTGATAAAGCTCGTGTGACCTGTGGGAGAATGAGACACCTCACAGGGAAGAACTGAGGTGTCACCACTGGCGGACAAGTGGATAATGTCATCTGAGATCCTGCAGCCCAGTGGACAAGACCAACATGAGAAACCTCCCAGGTGGCCAATAGAATCACAAAAAGTAATACACTGTAGTAGGTAGAGCTACTAATTCTGGGAGTGATTTGATGCACAGGAGTAGATAACTGAAAGAACAATAAGCAAGAGAGGCAGAGAAGAGGCAAAAAGCTCATGTCCAAGGTCTTTAAGGAGCTTTCCCACGAGCTGTCACTCAGCATTCCTTTTGGCCGCTACCAGCTGCAAGGGAGGCTGGGAAATGCAGGCTTTATGCTGTTCAGCCTGGTGCCCAGCTACCACCCAAGGCATGGAGGACGAAGGGAGAATGATATCAGGGTGAACAATTAGCACTCTCTGACAGAAGGGAAGACCGGAAAACAACAAGTAGACTCACTTTCCCATGAATAATACAGGTCTTCTTCACAGCTAGAAAGGTAACTTTAATGTAATTTTTCCATTTACACTTGAATTCGCCCCAGCTCAGAATAAGAGAAGGTAAGTGAGGCTGGGTATGGTCGCTCATGCCTGCAACCCCAGCACTCTGGGAGGCCCAGGCGAGAGAATTACCTGAGCCCAAGAGTTCACCATCAACCTAGGCAATATAGCAAGATCTTGTCTCTATGTATTAAAAAAAGAATAAATAAATACATAGAAAATGTAAGTGAGACCACCTCTCAAAAATCTGCTACACCTCTGAGACATAAAAGTAACCAAGATTTTCCAGCCTGAAGAAAGGAGGGTGGAAGGAAGATGTAACTTCTTTCACCTGCAAAGGTGAAGGTCACTGACAATGGGACCGGCTTCCTCAGTCTACAGAGGAAAGAACGCTGCCACTTAAGGTATGTAAGCATACATTTCTGAACTGTAGGTAGATGCTGGAATGGAGCAACGGATGATGTTATCTTTTTTTGTTTGTTTGTTTGAGTCAGGATCTTACTCTCTCACCCAGGCTGGAATGCAGAGGCACAATCGTGGCTCACTGCAGCCTCCACCTCCTGGGCTCAGGTGATACTTCAGTCTCAGTCTCCCAAGTAGCTGGGACTACAGGCGTGTGCCACACACTCAGCCAATTTTTTGAATTTTTTTGTAGAGACAAGGTTTTGCTATGTTGCCTAGGCTGTTCTCGAACTCGGTTTAAGCAATCCCCCCTCCTCAGCCTCCCAAAGTGCTGGGATTACAAGTGGGAGCAGCTGAGCCCGACCTGAAATCTTTCTCTTGCTCTTTAGAACTCTGATGATTCTCAGTGGTATTGGAGGGCTTAGATTTCATTACAACAGACACACAAGAGAATGAGCTGTAGACCTCTAGAGTCTCTTCTAGTCCTTCACCTCCACGAAACGGAAAAGTCCTTTCACTGTGTGTGCGCAGGTCTACCATGTGCTGGGCACGCTCCTGGGCCCTCTGGGAAATATGAAAGAAGGATATGACATTGTATCTGGGTGTTTATGATCTACTTAGAAAGCAATTTCTACAGTCTTTCAGTACACAACCTCCTAAGAGGATTCTCAAAGTTGCCGGGTGGTTGTCCCCAATTCTGCTGCTTGTAGCGAGTCATGATCATGGGTGAAGCTCTTTCCTTTGTTAAGAAATGCCAGCTGGGCATGGTGGCACACCCCTATAATCCCAGCACTTTGGGAAGCCAAGGCAGGAGGATCACTTGAGGCCAGGAGTTCAAGCCCACCCTGGGCAACATAGCGAAACCCCATCTCTACAAAAAAAATTTTTTTAAGTATTTGCCAAGTATGGTGGTGCACACCTGTAGTCCCAGCTACTCAGAAAGCTGAAGCAGGAGGATCCCTTGAGCCCAGGAGTTCAAGACTGCAATAAGCTATGATCAGGTCACTGCACTCCAGCCTGGGCAATAGAGTGAGCCTCTGTCTCTAAATAAAATAAAATGAGAAATGAAATAAAATGAAAGAAATGTCTGCCCTCTTCACCTCTTCATAATCCCTCTTTATCCTGATAATCTGGAAGATCCCCTAACTTACTGGGCACCCCATAACTTTGGGGTACATGAAGACTTGCTGGGAGGCACTGCTTGCATAGTCTTAGGAGAATCAGACCCTCACCCTCCACGTGTGCTCTCTCCTGAAGTGGCTGGACTGAGAAAGCTCTGGAGCTCTTTCATAGCAGCTTTTCTCCCACTTTGCAGAAGAAGGCACCCTTTCCGCTTTCCCACATCTTACCACAGTTCCTTATCCCGTGATGGGGAAACTCCAGGGCAGCAAAAAAAAGGGAAGCGTCCTTCGATGAATAATAAAGCCCTCATCAACACTCAGGGCTTTGGGGATTTCCCTGGTTTTATACCTTTGCTTATTTATTTGTTAAGAGAGCACCTATTATTAAAAACGTGTATTTGGCTCTTGTTGGGATGGTCTGAATTCAAGTACAAGGCAGAGTAAAGGGAGAAACAGCTTTCCATCCACGAAGTCGCCACTTATATTTCCTCACTTCTGTCAGAGAAAGAGAGAGAGAGAAGGGGAGAAAAGAAAGGAGAAAGGGAAAAAAAGAAAAATCATCGCTCATAAGGGTTAGTTCTAAGGTGAGAGCAAATCAAGGGAAACATCTAAAATAATTGTTTAATACTTAAAAAGGATTCTTCACCATTTTTTTAGTATAAGAAATTCTTAGACTGGGCACAGTGTCTCATGTCTGTAATCCTAGGACTTTGGGAGGTTGAGGTAGGAGGATCCCTTGAACCCAAGAGTTCAAGACCAGCCTAGGCAACGGAGCAAGACTTCATCTCTACAAAAAAATTTTTAAAATTAAAATAAATAAATAAATTCTTTGCAGCTGTTCTTAAAACTCATCCCTAGGAGGTGTCATTAGCTGCAAAGAAAAGTACATTCAAATAGTTAAGCCTGATAATTTACAGATGCTGGTCATTTTACTGGAACTAGAATGTTTTTCACAACTTGTAAAATGTTCAAGATATATTAGCTAAAGCTCCAGGATCAAAGTTTCATGTGATTTCTTTCAGATTTAATATGTGTTATTTAACAAGAAAGTTATCATATATATCATTAAAATCTCACTCCAATTAGTCACCCTTTATCTTGTTTTATCCTCCAAAGTCTCCAGTATTTTTAAACTTCTATTCAAAAAAAGGCTTACTAATTTGTCGTCTGCTCAACCAATTTTTCAACACTTACTCCTTTCTCTCCCGTAAGTGCTGAGGAAAGATCTGATCATAATTTATCTCATAAATCTTGGTAAAATTTTACTTTTTTACATTTAATGATTATTTATCAACCATAATAATATTTGGTAGCAGTTGGATTACCAGAACGTCTTCAATTCCTCACACAACCCTGTGCTCATTCCCCTTGCAATGTGAGCTTCAAAGTTCTTCTCATTTCCTGCCACGCCCACTACAATCTGGCCTGGTCTTTTGACTCACTTTGGCCAACAGGAGTGAAGAGTCCATCTTGAAACTGTGCACAAGAATTTTGTTTTGTTCCACTTACTCTCTTGGAATCCCACACAGCCACCCTGTGAAGAAGCCCAAGCTAGCCTGCTGGAGAGTTGTGAGCCCCACATGAAACAGAAACAAGGCACCCGACCAAGGCCCTTCCAGACCTCAGTTCAGCCAACTAGGGGGCTGGCTGCAGACACAGGAGCCAGCCCCACAACATCAGCTGCACCCTTCCAGACCTGAAGAACTACTCTAGCCACCCACGGACTCCTGAGGCAGAAGAATGCTTATTATTTTAGGGTTTACAAAGTCATGGGCATTCTTGAAGCAAGAGAAAACTGAAATACTTTGTTCTGATAAATTGTTCTACTATTTACTGTGGTGCTAACTCAATCCAAAAGAAAAACAAATCTTTCTTTTTTTACACTTAGTAACTTATCACAGGAAATAAAATAAATATAACATGACAATTTATGCACAGAGACTTGGTAAACATCAGATCAATAAAAGACTTTCAAGCGTGAGACTATATTATATTAGGACACAAATCAGTGAAGAAATTGAATAGAAATAGGAATTCAAGAAGAAAAAAAGGAAGATGAAAAAATTTCTAAATGTTAACAAGCATTGTTCCTGCAACTTAAAATGTGATGGGTAGCAAATTCACTGCACCATTTACATTCATTCCATTTGGCCCATATTTTAAAGTGGCATCACATTTTTACTTCAGAGATTGTTTAGAGGGTCTGTCAGAGGAGTGCAGCGACTTGTAGATCCTTGACCGAAGAACGGTCCTCCACTAGCAGGAATGGCCATCCTCTTCCACTGAGCATGCAGCTTCCAGAGAGACACACAGAGAGCAGTGAGGGAGAAAGGGGATGCCCACCTAGCTAGCCAGATCAACCAAGTCAACCCTGGCAGTCAGTGGGGTGACAGATGTCACAGTCAGATCGCTCTCACATCCGTCATTTGTGCTTTAACATGCCAACATTTTACAATATGCCAGAAAGTACATTCTTTGCAACTATTTAAACTCACAATAAAACGTTTAGATGTTGATTTATAAATGTTGAGAGGGTTTTCTTAAAATTCTTTTAGGAGGTATGCAAGCTCAAATTCTTGAAAACCACTACGCTAGAAAACACACTTGTGCAGTCCCTATTTATAGATGAAATGTGTCTAGCGTGTATTTCATGGAGATTTCTGTGTGTATGTGTGAGTATAAGCTCATATATATTCTTTTCTTTCTTTTTTTTTTTTTCTTTTTGAGACAGCATCTTGCTATGTTGTACATGTTTGTCTTCAACTCTTGGGGTCAAGTGATTCTCCTTCTTCGGCCTCCCAAAGTGCTGGTTTCTAGGCATATTCTTATGTATATATGCATATAGAGTAATGTTGATGTGTAATTTATTAAGAACTATGCATTTCTATTTATTTTTTGTTTTCTTAAAGAGAGATGGAACGACTCCTGGTCCAGGAAACTGGAGAAAAGGGAAAACACAGGACCCCAGCCAAGAAGCTTAAACAAGGTGATGGAAAGGTGCTTATGAGAGAGTTCTCAAGACAGTCGGTCCATAAAATCAGTCCACTAATGTCAGTTCGTGCCTGCTTCATGCCAGGGTACACCTCTAATTGCAGGAGATAAGGTGGTAAACATGGCAGACAAAGTTCTTGCTTTAAAGGAACTTATATTCCAGTAGGTACCTAGAAATCAAAAACTGAGACTCACACTGCTCTGCAAGTCCGGACACTAGATTAAAGTGAGGGGACCTTGTTCTCTGACTGCTTGCTGTCTCATGCCTCTGAGCATCTCTGTGCTATTCACTCTGCTGAGAATGTTCTTCCTTTCTTTTATTAAATTTCCTTTTATTTAATGGAGTAGGTAATACCTTGACACAGTTTAAAAATTAATTTTTTTTTGAGTTGGTATCTCACTCTGCTACCCAGGTCAGTGTGCAGGGGGCACGATCACGGCTCACTGCAGCCTCAGCCTCCCAGGCTCAGGTGATTCTTCCACCTCAGCCTCCCGAGTAGCTGGACACAGACACCTGCCACACCACCTGGCTAATTTTTATATTTTTTGTAGAGACAAGATCTTGCTATGTTGCCAGGCTGGTCTCCAACTCCTGGGCTCAAGCTATCCTCCCATGCTGGCCTCCCAAAGTGCTGGAATTACAGGCATGAACCTAGCCAAAAGCAAAATTCTATAGAATGATCAGGAAGCCTTGCTCCTACCCTGACCTGTCCCATTCCTTGCTCGCCCTTCACTTCCTATTGGGGCATAACCATTTTATTCGCTCTGTGTCTTTCCAGCCTTTCTGCAAATACAGACAAATATGGATATATTTGCAATCATCCCCTTGCATTTTCTTACACAAAATGGAGTCAACTATATATACACACTGCTGCTTGCTTTTCTGTCTTAACAGTGTATTCTGGAAAGTGGCCGGGGAACAATGAAGCTCCTTTGTCCCACCGTACAGTATTCCACTGAGGGCATGTCCATAGATTATCTAGTCTTCTCAAGATGGACACAGGTTGCTTCCAGGCTTCCACCACTACAAGTGATGCTGCCATGAATAACCATGTTCGTGCATCCTTCCACACATGTGCAGACACCTATGGAAGGTAAGTTCCCAGAAGTACCACCCCACCTTCCATTCCTGGCAAACCCTTAGTCACCTCTGACACCCACGGCTCAGAGAGCCAGACATAAGAAGAGGCAAGTCCAGAGAGGTGCAGGAAATATGGCTGCCTTCTTATTAGAGCGTAAGCATCTTCAGAGTGCCTACCACTCCTTCTCCACCTCTGTATTCCTGTGGACAAATGAATAGATGGTGTTCCAACTGAACGTTTCCTGAGAAGCAAGAGAAAGGAAAGGAAAGAAGGAAGGAAGGAAGGGAGAGGAAAGAAAAAGGAAGGAAGGAAAAAAGAAAAAAGAAAGAAAGAATGAGAGAAAGGAAAATAAAAGAAAAACTCAGAAAGTCCCTAAGCAGGAAAGCTCTTTCTCTGGGAACTGATGACCGCTCTCCGCTATGCAGTCTGTACTTCTATACAATCTAAAAACTAATGACCAGAGCAGTGAAGATATTCAGAACACACAGCAAATCCCAATGACCTACCTTCTAAATATAACTAATTCCTCAACCCAGGCCTTAGCGCAGATAGTCTTAAGAAAAAATCTTGAACGTATATGCATAAATGGCATTTTGATTATGCTTATGGTGTTTCTTTTTGTGTCCTGGGACCTTAACGAGAGTTATCAAATGAATAAGGGAAAATATACTTGGTGCAACTCTACAGCTGCCTCAGTAAGCAAACCCGGGTGTGACTTGTGTCTCTATGATGATAAAAGCTGACATACATTCCATCTTTACTCTGTGTCGACCATGTTTTATGTCTTTAAATAAATGTATTCTCTCATTTAATCTCCTCCAAAAGAAACCAAACAAAAACTACACAGTTATTACTACAATCATTCCCAGTTAATTAATTTGAAAATGGAGACACAGAAAGGTTAAGAAACATGTTCAAGGGCACACAGCTAGCAAGTAGAGGGGCTGGAATTTGAAGCCAAGCAGTCTGACCATTCATGTCCTTCATTTCAGTACTGTTTTTTTCTCTTTTATAATGTATTTTATTTTTATTTTAAAGATGTGGGGTACAATTCAGGGTTCAGTACATAAGCGGTCATCATACAGGCAAGGTTTGGGTTATTGATGTTATGTGCCCGCCCTCCCTCCTCTGGCAGTGTCCCGCTAATGCCCCCAATCCCTTTCTTATAGTATTATGATCAATGTTCAGGGTCCGCTTATGAGTGAGTACAGATAGTACTCAGATCTTTGTTTCTCTGATCTTTGATCAATCACTGAGTACTACAGACTGTAAGTCCATCCAAGTTGCTGTGAAGGCTATAGTTTTGTTCTTTTTATGGCAGTGTAATATTTCATTGTGTATATTTACCACATTTTCTTTATCCAGTCCACTTTCGATGGGCAGCACGGAACTGTTTCTTCTCGAGAGAGAGAGAGAGAGAGAGAGAATACTTTCCCAGCAAGTTTGGTAGGAATGGCTCATCCATAAGTTTCAGTTATTTTCAGAAAATAACTATATTTTGTTAAAAATACAAGTTTATCTCTCTCTCACGTAAATAAAGACTAAAGGTAAACAACCCAGGGTTGCAATAGTGGCCAAGATCATCAAGAACCCAGACTCCTTATCACCACAGAGTTTCTACCTGATGGCCCCAAATGGCCACTGAGCTCCAGCCCACAACAGGGAGGAAGGGGAAATAAGGCCACATCCCTTCTCTTTAATACTACTTCCCAGAAGTTGAACATGACACGTCCAATTTTAGTGTGTTAACCGCAATTGCCACCTTAGCCACACCTAATTCCAAGGAAGGCTGGGAAAAGTAGTCCTTGTTCTGGGAAGGCATGCTAAAAATGTGGGCCATTATTACTAAGGAAGAAGTAAAGATGGATATTAAGGAATAACTAGCAGATTTTACCACACAGAGAAATGGAGGAGAATCAATTCATGGAAGCCCAGGGTGAAAAGGAGTTTTTAAAGTATACAGTAATTTTTTTAAATAGGGTATATATACATGATGGAATATTACGCAGTCATAAAGAAGAACAAAACCATGAACTTCACAGCAACCTGATGGACTTAGAGTCTATAATACTGAGTGATCTTTCACAGAAACAGAGAACTGATTATCACATGTTCTCACTCATAAGTGGACCTTGAACAATCATCGTAAGACTGTGGGAAAGGGATTGGCAGTAGTGGGAAACTGCTGGAAGGGGGCAGGGAAGTGGGATTGGCAGTACTGGGAGTCTGCCTGGGGAAGGGGAGGCACAGCTCATCAGCAAAGGTACCTGCATAATGAACATTCATATACCTAACCCTGAATTGTACCCCACATCTGTAAAATAAAAAAATTAAAAGTTAAAAATAATTTTTTATAAGTATCCAGTAAAAGCGCTTATCTGATGCTTAAGTGAATTCTACAACATTCCTGCCCACTGATTGTCCTCTCCTCTCGCTGAAAAAAAAGAGGCCTGTAGCTACCCATCTGATGTTTGGACAATGCTTCTAGCAGCTGAGCTGACATCTAGTTGGCCCCATATCAACACCTTAAGGCCATTTAGTATAACTATGAACTCTAAGCTTTCTCAGACCTCATCGTTCAGGTATTTGCAGAAAGCTATCAAGTCCCACCCAGACTCCTCTTCTCCAAACTAATCACCCAATGTGTTCCCAGAGATTCCTCTTCTGTCATCTCCCAGTATGTTCACAGCTCTCTCAGGTGTCTTAACTGAAATCCTAGGAGTGGCCTTACAAGTCAGAGGAGGATTGCAGCTCTCAGATAAGGGGCATCCAGTCATATACTTCTAGAATGGCTTCTCAGAGTGTTTCAGGACTTTTGACAACTGCTTCATACTTTTAACTCATATCCTGCTTGCCACCCACTAGAGCTGCATATCCCCACTGGTACCATTTTTGCTATTTTTGGGCTTTGACACAGAACCTGCATTTCTCCATTTCACCTTCTTCTGTCACTAGGGCCTCTTGGTTTGAACCTACACAGATAGCAATGAGTCCACCCATCAACAAATCCTCCATTTCTCCCACCTCCTTTTGCAATTTTGGTGATAACACTCTATGGCTCCATCAAGCAAAAGACTGCACAGGGCAGGGTCAACCTTGAAATTCTCCCTCCAGGTGACATTGATCCATTAAGCAGCCCACTCTATGGCAACAAGGAAAACCAGTTTGAATGTGTGTTGCTGCCATAGTGACGTCCAAGCTAGCAGCTAAGAGCCCCGCGACCATGGCTGTTGGCAGCATTTCTACCAGAGCTTTCCTTCAGCAGCGAGGAGCCTCCCAGGGTCCTTAGGAGCCAGGATCTGGCTACTGGAGATAACATTCATTTATGCATGCATTCATTCATCATTGATTTATAAAACTTATCGAGGTCTTCTGCAGGCTTGATGTGCTATGTCCTGAGAATAAATGTCAGTAAGAAGCAATGTCAGCCCTCAAGTAGCTTGTCTGTCTGATGAAGAGTAACACTACAGTCGGAATGACTCTATAAAAACTCAAACCAGATCATGTTACTCCTCTGCTCTATATCTGCAATGGTTCCCATGCTCCTCAGAGGAAAGGCTAAGGTCCTTCCCACGGTTCCATGTGATCTGGCCATCCCATAGCTGGTCTCATTTCCAAACACACCAGCTCCTGCCTTCAGAATTTTGTACTATATTGGCCAGGTACAGTGGTTTATTCCTATAATGCTAGCATTTTTGGAGGTTTGAAGTCAGGAATTTGAGACTAGTCTGGACAACATAGTGAAATCTCATTTCTACCAGAAAAAAAAAAAAAAAATCAAAAAATTAGCCAGGCATGGTGATGTGCTCCTGTAGCCCCAGCTACTCAGGGGGCTGAGGCGAAAAGATCACTTGAGCTCAGGAGTTCAAGGTTGGAGTGATCTCACCAGTGTGCTCAAGCCTAGGCAACAGAGCAAGAGCCTGTCGCTACAATAAAATAAAGTAACATACACTTTTTTTTTTTTTAAGAACTTCGAACCGGGCATGGTGGCTCATACCTGTAATCCCAGCACTTTGGAAGGCAGAGGCAAGTGAATTGCCTGAACCCAAGGGCTCGAGACCAGCCTGGGCACCTTGGTGAGACCTCATCTCTACAATAAATCAAAAAAATTAGCCAGGTGTGGTGGCATATGTCGGTAGTTCCAGCTACTTGAAAGGCTGAGGTGGAAAGACTGCCTGAGCCCAGCAGGTCGAGGCTGTGGTAGCCTTACCATGCCACAGTATTCCAGCCTGGGTGACAGAGTGAGACTCCAATTCAAAAAAAAAAAAAGAACTTTGTACAGTACTTGTCTTTCCTTTGTCTAGTTGCTCTTCCCCAAATCTCTATATGGCTCCCTGCCTTCCTGCAACTTTCCTCAAATGATACCTCCCAGTAAGGCCTTTTCTAGTAACCCCATCTAAAATGTCAACACCCCTAGTGTTTCCACCCTCTTCCTGATTTCTTTCTTCTTGAGATGTTCTTCTTTCTAATATTCTCTATCCTACTTTTTAATTTTACTTAATTTCTATCTCCCCCACCAGCATGTAAGCTGAGAGCAAGAGGGAACTTTGGATTATTTTGTTTTGTGTTGTTTCGTATCCAGAGCCCTTAAATTAGTGATTAATATAGTATATAAAAAGAAAGAAGGATAAAAGGAAGGGAAGAAGGAAAGAAAAAGGGACCGAGAGAGGAAGGAAAGAAGAAAATGAAATTTTAATATAATCTGTTATATCCTGTAATGGAAGAAGAACCCAGAGCCGTGGAAGCACATAGAAAAGTCTCCTAACTCAGTCTCAGGAAGTCAAGAGACTTTCCTGACTGGACACAGTGACTCACACCTGCAATCCCAGAACTTTGGGAGGTGAAAACAGGAGTATCACTGGAGGTCAGGAGTTCAAGACCAGCCTGAACAACAGAGTGAGACCCCCATCTCTAAAAATCAAAAAAGTTTCAGTCCTTCCATTGAAAGAGTTTAATCAATGAATTAGGGCAGAAGTTTGCAAAAAAATGTTGTAAGATGCCAGATAGTAAATATCTAGGGCATATTCAACTCTGCCTTTGTAGCTAGAAAGCCGCTGTGGATGGTGTACAAACAAACGAGCATGGCTATGTTCCAATAAAACTTTATTTACAAAACAGCTGGCAGCCAGATTGGACCTGAGAACCATAGGTTAGTAGTTCCTGGATTAGAGGGTGATGGAGAAAATGAATTGAAAGAATGTTTAAGAGGTAGAACTACTAGAACTTGGTGATTCGTTGGCTTTGGGAAGAGGGTGAGGAAGACTTCAGTGGGCACTAGGGGAGACCAGGGGGCTGAAACTATCCGTGCTCACCCATGCCCATGAACAGATACTGGCTGTGGTTCACCAGGAGAATCTCTACAGCTACCTATTTCAGGATTTAAAATAACCTAAGAAATCAGTGAAGAGTTCTACAACTTTTTAAATTTAATGTTAAAAATATTTATGCTATATATGAGACAAATTAAAACTTCATCAAGTCAGGCATGGTGGCTCATGCCTGTAATCCCAGCATTCCAGGAGGCTGAGGTGGGAGGACTGCTTGAGCCCAGAAGTTCAAGACCACTCTGGGCAACATAACAAAACTTCATCTCTTACAAAAAATTAGCCAGATGTGGGGGCACATGCCTGTGGTTCTAGCTAACTTAGGAGGCTGAGGCAGAAGGATCACTTGAGTCCAGTAGGTCAAAGCTGTGGTGAGCGGTGATCATGCTACAGTACTCCAGCCTGGACAACTGTGTGAGACACGACTCAAAAACAAACAAACAAACAAACAAACAAAACGAGGCAGAAGAGGATGCACAATGACACCTCAAGTTTCCTTTCCCTTGACCAGTTTCCCTGTTGGCCAGTATGCCTCGTTCAACTACATGCAGCTTCCAAGTGCACCAAGTTCCCATGGCACCAACGTCTCCCTCCAGGCATAAGGGTTTGATGTGCCATTTCCTCTTCCTGGAATCACCTCTCTCTGCTCCTTGCCTGGCCTATTGACTTTTGTGTGTTCCAGGTAAGAGCAGCCTAAATTGGAAAGAGGGAGGGAAAAGGCATCCCCCACCACAACCGTCCCGCAGGGGGGTCTAGGGCCGGCCTTGAATTGCAGGGATCACGCCCAGGTCAACCTGAGAGGCTCTACTGGTGTTTTCCTGCCCAGAAATGTCTCCTTCTGTGTCCTCCTCTGCCAGGTCATCTCCGTGGTGCCTGCATCTTTCCCTTTCATCCAAGTCCTCTCCAAGTCAGATGGCTCCATGAGCCCCACTAAGAATCAGAAAGTATCAGGGCAGGCATGTGTGTGGTGAGGTGGCTGCCAAACAACACCTGGGGGTGGTTTGAGGGTGGCATAAGACCAGAAACAGGGAACCGATCTCGGATCTTCACAAAGGTGGAGAGATGTCAGCTCCCCAACAGCTGCCCATAAGGACACTGGGGTTAAAAATGATAATAAAATTTTGAATTTTAAGATTTAAAAAATAAAATAATAATGATAAAATATTTAAATAATCAAATAAAATAATAATACAATTTTTAAATGAAAAAATGGAATAAAATCCAAAAAGAAAAAAGTTTGAAAAACAAAAGCAATGTCAAGTGGCCAGCAGCAGGTCCCTTCAACCCACGAGGCAGGCAGACATATCCCCAGGAGGGTGGCAGGATCCTCAGAAGCACATGCTCCAGAAGTGGCTCCTTTTCAACAGTTTTAAAGGTCATTCGCTGACATGACAGTTGCTGACAGTGTGATGCAAACGCACTCAGGAAGCATTGTGCAAGGGAGCTCTGGAAACACACAGGCTCCCAGGCAGGGGCTGCCTTCTGTATAGGCTCACTCCCCTGGCCCCCGACAGGACTTCAACCACCCCCAGGAATCAGCTCTCCCCACCCCACCACCCCTACTCAGTGGCCCTTGGGACAGGGCCTAGCCAGATGACAGACAGCACAGGATGTGGGTAAGTCACACTGAGCTGGCAACCAAGGATAGGTCCTGGCCCAGCACCAGCAGCCACCAGCTGGGGGACTTCTCGGACCAGATACGACAGCTACGCAAGGGCTCAGGACACTTCTCCCACAATCCGTCTTCAGGATTGCATGGATGAGCCCAGCCTCCCAGCCTCGGGTGACCTTCACTGCGGTGAGGCATTAGGAGAGCACAGAGCTCCCACACAAACAGTAAGTCAGCATGTGGCAAAAATGTAAATGTGCACCAAGAGTTTAAAATATATCCACGGAAGGAGTAAAACCAGACTGTCTGCTTGTCTTGGATCCATTCCGTGCTGTAGGAGGCTCAGAAGGAACCAGATCCTGGTTGAAGAGGCCTTTTGCCTGAGTCCCCGCCCTCATGGCGACAGGTCAAGTCTATTGCAAGCCCGTCCTCCCCTGGTGGCCTCACCCACCAATGCCCCATGTGGCTCCTTCCTCCTCTGTTTGTGGACTGGCCAGCCGGCAGGCCCAGGGCTACTCCATGTGTGCACTGGCCCTGGCCTGACAGTCAATCAGCTGCTTCCGGCCCCTCCCGGCCTGCTGTGCAGGCTGCATCCCTGGGTGCTGATCAGGGCTTCTTTCCAACACTGTGGGAAGCGTTGGAACTTGCGTTCCAACATGACTCCCCTCACACACATAACACCTACAATACTTCTAGTTCGAGGCCAGGTACCGTGGTGAGAGAATTGCCTGAGCCCACCGGTTCGAGACCAGCCTGGGCAACTTGGTGAGACCTCATCTCTACAATTAAAAAAAAATTAGCCAGATGTGGTGGCGCATGCCTGTAGTTCCAGCTACTTGGAAGGCTGAGGCCCAGCAGGTCAAGGCTGCGATGGCTGTGAGTGTGCCACTGTACTCCAACCTAGACAACAGAGTGAGAGTCCAACTCAAAAAAAAAATACTTCTAGTTCAAATTCTGTGCCCAAATCTGACTGTGTCTCCACTGGTTTGGAATTGATTGATCATGGCCCCAAATGCATTTCCATCAAGAGCATTTTCCTTTTGAGTTGGAGTCTCACTCCATCACCCAGGCTGTAGTGCAGTGGCACAATTACGGCTTACAGCAGCCTCCACCTCTTGGGCTCAGGTAATCCTTTTGCTTTGGCCTCTTCAGTAACTGGGATTACAGGCATGTGCCACTATGCCTGGCTAATTTTTTTTTTTTTTTTTGTAGAGACATGGTCTCGCCAAGTTGCTTGAGTCCAGGCTGGTCTCAAAATCCTGGGCTCAAGCAATCCTCCTGCCTCAGCCTCTTAAAGTGCTGGAATTACAGGTGTGAGCCCAGCAACCAAGTGCTTTTTCTACAGACCAGATCTGTTGCAGCACTCCAGGGACACCATGCACATTTTAGAACACAGCATCTTGGAGGTGACTATGCCCTAGCCTGTGTTCATTTGTTTGTTTGTTTCTTTGTTTGTTCAAACTCTGTATGCTTCCTGTTGGCTTTCAGAACTCACAGGAACTCAGGTAACAAGAGGAGAACTATACCCGGATGATGAAGCTCGAAGGCCACCCCCATCTTCCACTCTTCCCCTGGGTGATGTGCTTCCTATTCATGCAGGGACGTTTCTGGAAAGGGTGGTGCTGCTGGTGGTCACCACAGCCGTGGGCCTCTGAGAAGTTGGAGCAGTGTTGAATGGGAACAGTTTCAGGATCACCAGGCCCAGCTAGAACTCCAGGCTGACCTCTGAGCAAAGTCCAGCACCCAAGTGAGCTGCTCGGTCACAAGGCCACTCATGGCCTGAGACTCCACAGAGAGAGAATGTCGGCCACTTCATGGGGCTCCTTCAGCAGAAGAGAAAAACAGGCCAAGGCCAGAACCAGGCCTCTGTCTGAAGATGAAAGTGTGCAGAGCCGGGCCAGGGCATCAGCACAGTGTGTAGCAACCTCCAATCACTCCCTTGTAGATGCAGCTGGAGCCAGGCATGCCCGATGCCTCTGAGGTGTAACCCTTCACCAGCTGTTTAGCAAACCCTAGCAACCGAGCCAGACTGTCCATACTTGAGTCAGCTATGTGACCATATACCTGTCATTTGGTCTTTCTGTGCCCTCATTTCTATAATGTAAAACATGATGATAAAGCCTGGACATTGACCATAAAGCCCATGGTTTGGCAACTGCCCACAGAAGACCCTAACTAACGTCAGCATGGCTGTGATCACTCTCTCGGCCTTATGTGACAAAAGAGATCACAGACCTTAATCCAACACCCTCCTTCCTTCCTGTTCTCCTCTGAAGAGAATACTCCTTCACATACAAAGTGGAAGAAACGCAAGACTTTTTTTTTCTTTCCTTTGAGAACAACTGAAGCCCAGTTAGGGCCCCAAACTTAGAATTTAGCGTATCCATAATTTCTCTAAACTAATGCTTCCACTTAAACAGGGCAAATGGGAAGAAAGAGTGTCCATAGTCTGAATTCTAGTTTGTCACTGCAAAGAGATTCAAACACACACACACACACACACACACACACACACACACACACCCTCTGTCTCTCTCTCTCTCTCTCTCTCCCTCTCTCTCTCTCACACACACACCCTATCGCACATTCACACACACTCACATACACAGGCACTTACTCTCACACCTCTGAAGGGTAGCATTGCTGCTAAATTTAGAAGACATCAGTGTGTAACAACTGCTTTTTGATTAAGTAAATAATCCAATGATCAATCCATTCCATAAACGATAATGTAGATGTGACTGAAAGCATTAATGCCCCAGGGGCTAGGTCACAGACTGTCTGGGGGGCCTGTTGACTTGCCAGTCTCTGGTCTCACTCTTAGGGCAGCTACAAGATCTAAAAAGAAATGCCACCTCTACATTGTCCACCCATTCACATTGACTAAGCAGACAAATACACTGCCAATTGTGTGAAACCCAAAAACCCCAAGAGCATTGACATAAAACTTAGAGAGCACACCTTTGAAAGGAAGGAAATTCTGACACTTACTACAACACGGATGACCCTTGAGGACATTAGCTCAGTGAAATGGGTCAGATGCAAAAGGACAAATACAGAATGAGTCCACTTATGGGAGGTACCTAAGTAGTCAAGTTCATAGAAACAGAAAGTAGAATGGGCGCAGGGCGGGGGATGCCAGGGGCTGGAAGGTGAGGGGAATGAAAAGTTGGTGTTTGAGGGGTACAAAGTTTCGGTTTTGCAAGATGAAGAAAGTTCTGGCCGTGGGTGGCAGTGACGTTAACACAACATCCTGGATGTGCTTAACATTGCTAAAACGTACTCTCAAAAATAATTAAGATGGTAGATTTTATGGTATATGAGTTTTGCCATAAATTTTATTTTTAAAAAACAGAATACGTTAGAGTCAATAATCTCACAAAGTTAGTAGGTAAGCAGTGCAGCACAGATCATGAGATCCCGGGAAGTTGTGGAAGTCAGGAGAGGTTTCCTGGAAGAGGAAGATCTCATGTGGCTGTCCACACCCATATCAGTAAGCCATTAAGTGCTATCTATTTGTAAAGTGAAGTGCAGCAAAGTATGAAGACTGTCCTTAAACCTAATGATGTCTATGGGAATCGAGGGCCAAGCTTCAACTATCAAGGACATTCAATCACCAAGTCATGGCATGGTATGGTTAACATGACTATGTCACCCATATTCTGAGACCATATTCTGAGCAAAGGGGTATTATTGCTCATTACGGCGGATGATGACATATGGTACCCTGGGATATAGCGGGAAGAGCCCAGGTTTGGGAATTAGGCAGACCTGGGTTCAAATCCTAACTTAAACATATACTTAGGAAAAAAATTACTTTCTGCCTCAGTTTCCCCACCTGCAAAATTTGTATCACATGAGATTATGATGAGTATCAAAAGTAAGATTTGAAAAACTCCCAGTCCGAAACCTGACTAAATATTTCAAGTCTATAATTTCTTTTTTTTTTTTTTAACTTTTATTTTTTTTTAACTTTTATTTTAAAGGCATGGGGTACAATTCCGGGTTAGGTATACAAATGTTCATTATGCAGGTACCCTTGTAGATGAGTGCGCCCTCGCTCCCCCACCCTGGCAGATTCCCACTACTGCCAATCCTGCCCCCTCCCCTCCCCTGGCTATAATTCCTTATCTGCAATTCTGAAATCCATAAAACTCTGAAAACTGAAAGTTTCCTAAACTCATTTGGTGGCAAAACCTGACTGCAATCAATGCATGGCTATGTATCACACTTAGTGTCATTTGTTCTTGTTTTTCTCTGCAGAAATATTAATGTGTTTGATGGCAGGGTGCTGCTCCAGTTCCTGCTTGGCATGGTATGAATATACAATATATCCACGTATCATCTTTCATTTTTATTTATTTTTATTTTTTGTGGAAATGAGGTCTTGTTATGTTGCCCAGCTGGTCTCAAACTTCTGGGCTCAAGTAATCCTCTTGCCTCAACCGCCCAAAGTGCTGTGATTACAGGCATGAGCCACTACACCCAAAATCACCTTTCTGAAGTTCAGACCTTCTGTCCTTTTGAAAGAATGAAGACTCTAATGATAGCTATCAGTGTCCTACACAGATTTAAATCTCTTGCCACTTAGAGATACAGTTATGGAGAGTTATATTAAATGAAAAATGGCATGTTTCATTTTTCAAAAAGCAACATGATAGAATAGTGTGTAGTCGATGCTCCTATTTGTTTTTTAAAATATATGTATGCACATATAGAGAAGCTTGGTGATGAATAGATCATCCTGAGAGCATCCCTGAGGGTGGGAACTGGCTGCCTCTGGAGAGGAAAACAGGGAAACTGGGGTCAAGGAAAAAGAAAATGGAGGTTTCATTGTGCATCCTCTTATGCATTGTGAAATTTTTATTTCATATATAGAATACTTTTGTAAATGTTAAACTAAAAACTTAAAAGACATTCCATAGTCATGAGGATGATATTATTTTTAAAGAGGAAGAGAGGAAGAGGAAGAGGGAAGAGGAGGAGGAAGAAGAAGAGGAGGAGGAGAAGGACGAGGAGAAGGAGGAATTAGTGGTGTTGGTGAGAATGTGGAGAAACTGGAGCCCCTGGGCTCTACTGGTGGGAATGTCAGTGGTGCAGTCACTGTGGAAAACAGGATGTAAGCTCCTCAAAAGTTAAACAGAGAATGACCGTATGATACAGAAATCCCACCTCTGAGTAGACACCCCCCAAAAATTGAAAACAGGGACTCAAAGAGATATGTTCATAACAGCACTAGTTACCACAGCCAAGAAGCAACACAAGCGTCCACTGACAGATGAATAGGTAAACAAAATATGATGTATACACACAGCAGAATATGATACAGACTAAAAAAAGGAAGAAATGGGCCGGGTGTGGTGGCTCATGCCTGTAATTCCAACACTTTGGGAGGCTAAGGCAGGAGTATGGCTTGAGTCCAGGAGTTCAAGTCCGGCCTGGCAATGTAGCAGGACCTCACCTCTACAAAATAAAAATAAATAAATAAAAAGTAGCCAGACATGGTGGTGTATGCCTCTAGTCTCAGCTACTCAGGAGACTGAGGCAGAAAGATCGCCTGAGAGCAGGAGTTCGGGCCTACAGTGAGTCCTGATTGTGCCATGGCACTCTAGCCTGGGTGACAGAGTGAGATCCCAATTCAAAAAAAGAAGGAAATCCTGACGCATGCTTCAACACGGATGAAATTTGAGGACATTTGCTAAGTGACATAAGCCAGTCATGCAAATCATACAAATACTGTATGATTCTACTTACATGAGGTACTAAACTAGTCTAATTCAGAGACAGGAAGTGGGGGAGGTGATGGGAGTTATTATTTTATGGATACAAGCTTTTAGTTTGGAAAGATGAAAGAGTTTTGGAGTTGGATGGTGGGGATGGTTGCACAACAGTGAGATTGTACTTAATGCCACTGAACTGTACCCTGGAAATGGCTAAAACTGTAAATTTTATGGTATGTATTTTTACCACAAGGAAAAATAAAAAAGTTAAAGAACAATTTCTCTCATCATGCATCCTTCTGGAATATCTGTGCCTCTGAAGCTGCATCTTCCCCTGAGCTGGGCAGGCAGGGCAGCACTGACTCAGGGACCCATGAAAAGCACATGAGTCGAGGGCCATTGTCAGGGAGGGCCCCTCCAGGCTCTGCGGGCCCTGCTGACCTCAGAGTGCTCTTTGAGAAGGCCGGTCTGGGCCATGGAAGAGCAGGTGCAGGGCTTGAGTCTCACATGACCCAGGCTGGTATCCTCGTGGCAAAAGCACAGGTTGCCAGGAGCTGGGGCCTGGCTGTGGCAAGCATAAGGTGCCTACAAATGCCCCACAGAGTCATCGAAAGATATTTGGGCTAAATCACTGGTGTCCCACCAGTGTCCAGTCCTGCCAGGCAAGGGAAGGGGACCCTTGCTTCTCTTAGAAGTCACCTCCCCAGCCAGGGCTCCTCCTACAGGTCTAAAGAGGCAAAAGATTGGAGAAATAAGATCTCCCTGTTTTCTTCATATGCTGACACCCGAGTTTCTTTTTATCTTTTAGTTTTGTTTTTAAGTCAAAGGAAAGTTTTTTTTTCTGGCTGAGTTAGAATATTTGGACCATTTCTGTGTACCAACTGGCATTCTCAGCTTATCTTCTGGGGTTCCCCTTACCAATAAATGTAGCCTACTTTGACCTGAAAATCTCAATTGCCTCCTACCCAACAAGGAAGCACATCCATGGGAGTCTCTAAGTGACTCTGGGAAAGCTGGGTCCAGCCCCACCTCTAATCAATCCACACAGGGAGGTCTGACAGCTTTCCTGGCTTTCAGGTTCCTCGTTTGTATGACAGACCAAGTGTCAGTCCCCAGAGACTCCATCCACAGATCAGTTAGGAAAACAGTGCCCAGCCTGGAGCTTTGGTAGAAGAGATGCAACGTGAGAAACTGGCTCCGAAGATGCTGGAGGAGCCAAAGAGTCAAAAGTAATAGGCAGAAGTGGCAGGAAGAAGTTTCTACTGGTCCTACTAGGCTTGGAAAGGTTATTCAAACCCGAATCCTGGGCTGTCTGGGGCGAACTGAACTGTGGAGGGAGGGGCTGTCTGGCCACAAAGGACCAGAATTAGGGACGACGATCAGGCCAGAGAAAGTTAGCATCTCGCTTCCCCTAACCATTCAGTCTACCTTCACTGACTCCCCTGGGGTGAGCTGCTGGAAGCCTGGGCAAGGGAGCCTGGGAAATGTAGTTTGCAGAAGATCGTCCGTGGCAACCCAAAGCAGAGCAGAGAATCCAGGCAAAGAACTGCCCCCCACCCCTGACCATCCAGCCGTGGGATTTTTCCACTTTTTTTTCTGACCTGACATTTCTGGTTTAGATGTTCCACATGCAAACGAATTGAATGCAAAGTTCCACAGAATTGAAACTTTTAAATTAGCCTGGAAAGCTCACAATGGGGGCCTGCTCATCACTTCTGAATTCCCCAAGTGGGTCTGTGTCCTCTGGTTCTCCCCTAGCCAGACTGAGAGTCTCCATACAAACACCCACTCTGCAAGGAGCAGGCTGCACTAGGCAGGTGTGAGATGTCGGTGGAACACAGAGAGAACTGGATTCAACCTGGCTGCTGGGGGTGGCGGTGCGGCAGAACAGGTTTCCACACCACCTGGAGAGCGGGCACATTATTTCCTCCATCAGGGCTGGGCTTCCAGGTACAGAGACCAGAGGTCACTGTGGTCCAATGGGCTGAGCCTTAGATTTGGCACTCAATTGCTCTTTGTTTCAATCCAGCTGAGGCACCTAACCTTGTCTGACCTGGAGTTGAACACAAGTCTTAGGATGCAACCTGCTTTATGAGATGAGGAAGACGTAAGAATGTCAGTGAAGGACTTGGGAGTCAACGACCCATGCTGACAATGCCCAGTGCTCACACCGTGTTCTTGTTCTTAAATATGAGCTTGTTTGCTCTTGAAATCAGCCCTGTGAATAAAAGGGAGGAACCATTATCCCTGTCTTACAAAGAGAGAAACCAGGCACTGAAAATAGTCAACAGCCCGCACAGTGGGTTGACCTGTTGTTGGACTCAAGACCATATGCATGTCGGCCCTGACCTGTTTCTACTGGGCCATGAGGACAGTTACCTTCTTAACCTTGGGGGCCACAGTGCAGTCTAGGAAGATGTGGAGGGCAACACCCTTTGCTTTTAGGTATAGAGAAGGGAGAAGAAAAAAGAACTAAGAGGGAACAAAGGAAAAAGAGAAGGGAGGAAAGCAGAGATGAAGACAGGCCTGTGGTAGGCAGGGTAGATGCGAACGCAATGCCACTGCCTTGAACGTGGAGAACTTGGCATGGCAAGCCGTGCTTCACCAGCCTTCAAGGCTACGATGCCCTTCCACCCTCACTACTGGAAATCCACTGGAGTTGCACGTTCAGGAGAACAAAGAGACACTCCCCTTGGTTTCTAAGCCCGGGGAGTTCTCATTATCAGCTAGCCTTTTTCCTCCCCTCAGGGCCCTATTTACGACACTTGGAGTTTTGTTCCCTGTTCTGCAAGGTGCTATTGTGTAAGGAGGGCAGACAGATACATGGGGGTGTGCTGGGCTCAGACGTCTTTATCTGAATCTGGACAGCGGACTGCTTTCTCGCAAACGGAGAGTGGAAGCGGCACCCTTCCGTGGGCTGCAAGGGTTCTCTTCTTCCTTCCCACAGCAGAAGATCCGTCCAGGCTCCCGCGGAAGACGAGTCCTCGCAGCAGCTGGGCAGCTGCAACTCACCAGGCACGTCAAGGGTTGGGAAAGACGTGACTCAAGAGTCTGGCTTGTGCAAGACTCATCCTCTCAACTCCCTCTCACAAGCATATTCCCAGCCACGCTAACGTAGGAGACTCTGGCTGAGTCTCTGGCTACAATGGGAAATGGCAACTCCTCTTTTTTATCGATCCCAACACATCCCGGTGGCTCCAGAAAACACATATATACATCCCCTCTTGCTTTGCTCATTTTCAGCCCCAAGGGTGATGCAGAAAGTAGAACTTTATAACTGAAAAGCTTCCTAGACCGCAGGCACAGCCACACCAGCGAACCCGGACCATGGTTCTGATCACGCCCTGCACATGGATGAAACTCACTCCTCGTGTGTCCACCTTGCTGTGGGCAGTTGTGGAAATCCACTAGCGTTTCTCACCTACGTTGTTGCAGATAAACAGCAGGCTGCAATTGCAGCACTCTTTTCAGGGTGTGGAGGGGAAATGACATTTATTCTTTGATTAATGTCTCTCACCATCCCCGGAGTCCGTAAACAAACAAGCTGTCCTTGGAGCAAGCACTTCCCTATCGGCATCTCCTGTCTCTGAGCTCTGCAGTGAGGCCAGTAGCTGTCCCTCAGCCGCGTACAGATCGGGCATTCTTGGCCCTCGGAGTCCTGCTGCAGCACTTTGAGGACGCCAAGTTATTGATGGGGACAGGTGTTCATAGTTCAGCATAACCCACCCAAGCCTTATTTCACTTTTTCTGGAAACCTCTCCATTTAGGAATGAAAACCCCTGGCTCCGCCTGGGCTGGGCTGGCCTGTAAACATCTCGGTCTGAGTTTGCCGAGGTGGGTTGCTAAATTTAATTGCCAGTTTCCACGCCATGTGATGATGTGTGACAGGCCAGCTCACCCTGTGAGTTAGCCAAGGGGTTTTAAATAAATGCTTTCTGACGGAAAGGATGATAAAGATTCCTATTATTCACCAGTGAGCCTGAAGACTAAGCTGGTTCGGTTTTTACGACTGAGCCACAGCAATGTTAATCTCATGAGCTCTGTCACTACTTCCCACTGTGGCGACTAAGACAGCCTTTAGGGGCCTGTGGAAAGGGCGCCAGCCAGGCAGTCAGGAGACCTCTGCCAGCCCAATCTGTCCAAGGTTTCTGTGACCTTGGAACACAAATAGCTCTGTGGGCCAGCCTCGGCTTCTGCATCTGGAAAGAGGAGAGCTTAACACAACTCAGGGGTAGCAGGCAATGAATTGGCGCTTTCAGGAAGCATGTTAAAGATACGCAAAGACATTGTTGTGAGGGAAAGCATTCGCAGAATGCCAGGCAACAAGCCATTCAGAGCAAGCAGCATATTCTCGCTTCTATTCTTTGAGACACCAGTGGCACTAAAAAGATGCGACTATTTGTATGTTCCTTTGCTGTTTCCTCATGAGCCCTCCAGTCACTGAATGCTCACTCCGTCTGCGTTCGAAAGTGACTCAAAGTGCGGCCTGAGAGACAGCAGCAGCAGCTTTACCTGGGAGCTTGTGAGAAACAGAGAGCCTCAGGCCCCAGCCCCGTTCCTACTGAATCTGAATGTGGGAGCACTGTCAAACTTTATTTTATTTTTTTAAACATATTTTTTATTATAAAATTGTGGGGTACAGTTAAGGGTTAGGTATACAAATGTGCATCGTTCAGGCACCCTTGTTATAAGGGGTGTCTCCCCATCCCCCCCATAGTATCCCACCACTGTCAGTCCTTTTCTTATAGTATTATGGTAGATGTTCGAGGTCCACTGTATGAGTGAGAACATGTGATACTCGGATCTTTGTTTCTGTGAGAGATCACTCAGTTTTAGAGCACCTCGGAGTCCCCTGGAAGGCTTGGTAAAACCTTGCTGGGCCCCACTCCAGTTCCTGATTCAGTAGGTCTGGGATAGGGCCTGAGAATTTGCATTTCTAACAAGTTTTCTTGTGATGAAAATGCTGGTCAAAGACCACCGTTTGAGACC
>CAUYQG010186552.1:0-21592 GCA_963574415.1 Tarsius wallacei
CAAAACAAAACAAAACAAAACAAAACAAAAACCTGGCAACAAAATGGTAACTTTCTTGCAAATGTCATTGCGAGTCAAGGAAGCCTGGTTCAGCTTAAAAGAACCAATAACTAGAGAAGGAATAAGAGTCTTATCTAGTTCACCAAAACAGTCTCCAAAAGATCCAATCACACCTTTCATACATTCCATACAGGTGTACAAGCACCTTTCTGAAATGGGTGGTAGTCACTCCAGCTGAGATATCAGAATCTCACCTAATTTCAGTTTTGTATTTGAATTATGTATCCAGTATTTTGTTGCTAAAAACAAAAACAAAAACATACAAGAATGTCTACTAATTGTGAAAGAGTTATGTTTCTGGAAATTATTTGATTTCAAAGTCCTTGTTTGATTTTAATTTTGCAAAAATTTCTTTCATGAAAGGGGAACATGTGGTCTACAGTTTTGCCTTTTTCACCACAATATCAATTTTTATTTGAGAAGTTTTTGAGCATTGAGCTTGTATTGAGTGCCAGTTATATGAATAAAGAAGTAGAAAGATTGTATCTCCTTGTGATTTTAATTTACATTGCCCTTATGGTTAATGATGTTGAGCATTTTCAGAATGACCATTATTTTGTTTTTTAGAATGACCATTATCTAAAAAAATCAAAAAACAATTGATGCTGGCACAGATGTGGTGAAAAGGGAACAATTAAACACTGGGAGTGTGAATTAATGCAACCTCTATGTAAATCAGTATAGAGATTTCTCAAAAAAACTAAAAGTAGATGTACTATTTGACCTAGCCATCCCTCTACTTGGTATCTACCCAAAAGATCAGAGTTTGTTATAAAAAAGAAATACTGACACTCGCATGTTTATCACAGCACAATTCACAATTGCAAAGATGAGGAATCAATCTAAATGCCCATCAACTGATCATTGGATAATGAAAATGTGGTATACACATATTACATGGAATACCATTCAGTCACGAAGCAGAACAACAACAAAAAAAAGTCTTTTGCAGCAACTTGGATGGAATTGGAGATCATTATCCTAAGTGGAGTTGCACACAAGCAGAAAACCAAACATTGCACGTTCTCACTTATATGTAAGAACTAAGCTAAGGGCCTACAAAGGCATACACGATGGTATAATGGACATTAGAGACTCAGAATAGGGAGGCTGGGAGGCGGGAGGGATGAAAAATCACCTATTGGGTATAATGTGTAGTAGGAGGGAGTGACTAGTACACTTAAAATATACACTTTTTTCACCACTATACAATGCATCCATGTAACCAAAAACCATTTGTACCCTAAAGTTATGGAAATGAAATAATTTTTTTTTAATCGAAAGAAGTTCTTCTTTCTGAGACAGACAAGGAAATCTCTATCCACTCTCTGTGTCTCTATATGTGTCTGTGTATGCATGCTTCTGTGTGTGTATGTGTTGCTTTTGGACTAAGGGGACTCAAACTGGTGATCGTTCCACCTGAAGTTAGACTTTACTGAATGCTATCTTCCTCCTAATTATCCTGTAGTACTCAGGAGCTTTTTCAAAATTCTTGTGAGGGTGTTATGGAACACAGAGAATTCCTTTCTGAGTACTCACTCTGTTTAGCAAAATGTGGCAGCCATGAGTATGTGTCTACTATAGTATAGGAATTATCCTCTTTGGTTAAAGTAATTTATGTTAAACAGAAAAAAAAAAAAAACCCCTGAGAATAAAACTAGTTGTCCTTAAATTAATTCAGTAATTTGAGGGCCAGTTAGATATTCAGTTAGAATTTAACTGCTTACAAAAGCATCAGAAGGACTGAAAATGGGCATTAAATTGGGATTCAAGACAGAACTGTCTCATCAAAAACAGGGAAGGGGAAATTAAGAAGTTAACCAGGAAACTTTAGAGTTTAGAAATATCACCTTAGCTGTGGCAGACACTAAGAAGCTCCTGATACAAATGCTGTCTCTAGAGGAATGTGACACTGCCAGGTCTACTCTGGGAAAAAAAGAAATGCCCATCTCTACCATCCATGAAGCTTGTTTCTGACGGTGGGAATTCTATTAACATTGTACTTGAAAAAGTCAGAGCCACTACAGCAAAAACCCTGAAGTGCAGTCTTTCTTTTATTTCTATTTCTAAATATCCTGAAAACACAAATGACTAAAAAACCAAAACCACATTCCAAACCCTAGCTACAAGAGAGTCTGGGAAATAACAGTTTTCAACTTTTCAGGCTCTGAATTATGAGGGTACATTAGAAGATGGATTCATTTAATGTTTAGTATAAATTCACCATATCCATCCTTCCATGTACTTAAGTTTTCAAACAATAAGTATAACAACAAATATACTTTTGCACATATTGTGTTCAACCAACTACAGTTGTTCTTCGACGTCTGAGGGGGGTTGTTTCCAGCACCTCCATGAATGCCAAAATTCATGGATGCTTAAGTTTCTTATATTAAAAGATTTAGATACTTTTTCCTAATTCTGTGAAAAATGATATTGGCATTTTAATATGGATTGTATGAAATCTACAGATTGTTTTGGGCAGTATGGTCATTTTAACCTTATTACTTCTCCCAATTCATGAACAAGGGACACTTTCCCATTTGGTTGTGTTATTTGCAACCTCTTTCAACAATATTTTATAGTTTTCTTTGCAGTGCCAAACATCTTGAAGGCTTTGTTTATTTTTTATTTTATTTTGTCTGACTGGATCATTTAAAAATACCTGTATTCAAGTTCTAAAGTTTTTCTTCTGCTAAGTCTAGTCACCACTAGCACTTTATCACTCCTGCTGGGATCTGAGATTGGGCCGGCCCAACTTAGTGATACCACACACAGCTGACACATACCCTTACACACTACCAGCAGGCCACTATCTCCTCCAACTTGGTCTACACACTACCAGCAGGCCAGGGGACTAGCCCCTCCAACGTGTTCCGGCCACCAGTACCACCAGCATAAACTGCTTGGGTTCCACTGTGTTGTTCCACCACTGCAACTGCCATTACTCCCATCACACCAATGATGCAGTAGCCTGAGAACCTGCCACACACCCAGCCCAGCACTGCCACTACCAGCATCTGAGCAAGCCACTTGGAGGCCCAAGAATAAGCCTTCCAGGATCCACTAACACTAGTGCCAGCAAAAGCCATTCTGTGGCCTAAGAACATGCACACTCGACCCATCGTGGCCACCACTGTGGTTCAAGGGTTGCTTTACCTGGTGTCCTAGTTCCCAGCAAAACGTCATGACAACCTTGACTAATAAGCATGCCCTAAGCCACCATGGATATTACAGATACCTCTGACCCTCTATACTAAAGAAGTCATAAAGAGATCACACTATGGCAGGTACCCCAAATCAAAGCCAAAGCATCCTACTCAATCAACAACGTAGATACATCTTCAGGAAAAAATCTTCCCATATGAAGACAACTTCAAGAAATTGAATGAAGAGACTATTACATCAGATGTGCAGACATCAACCTAAGGACACAGGAAGTATGAAAAAGCAAGAAAACAAGACATTATCAAAGGACCACAACAATTGTCCAGCAACACATCCCAATAAAAAAGAAATCCTTGAAATCCTTGAAATGAAATAAAGAATTCATGCAATAAGCTGCAAATGAAATCTGGAAAACAGTACAAAGAAATCATAAAATCAGTTCAAGATACAAATAAGAAATTTGTCAAAGAGACAGCTAGCTTTAAAAAACAAACAAACAACAACAACAATAAACAGAAATGTTGGAACTGAAAAATTCATTGAAGGAAGTACAAAATATTCAATAATAAACTGAACCAAAGAGAAGAAACAATCTCAGAACTTGAAAACAGATCTCTTGAAATAATCCCGTCCAATAAAAATAAGGGGAAAAAAAATGAACAAAGCCTTTAAAACATTTGGGCTTACATAAAGCAACTGTACTCTGTCTTAAAAAAAAAGTATCATTTTTATTGTTGTATTGTTATTTTTTCTTATTTTTTAAGAATATTTTTTATATGTGGTTGGTTGAGTTTGCAGATGCAAAATCAATGATATGGAGGGCTGACTGTATTATACAAAATAAAATGAGGCCGCAATTACTTCAAAAGAGGAGATCAGTCCCACCCCCTAATTCACAATACTGGTAAATATTTACCCCTTCCCTATTTCAATCACGATCTTTTGATATCCTGTAATTTATTGGTAAATTATAAAGTTAGCTACCTGCAACAGAATCTGTATGAACTAGAAGGGTAAAAGAAGAAAACATTAGCATTATCTATGAGTACATACATGCATAGATATGGCTAGCTATTGTGGTACTTATTTTTACAATAAGGCAGAAGACAGCATCTATAATTTCTTTTATTATTATCTACATCATATTTGTTTCAGCTGTGGAGTGAATAATACTCACAATAATACTCACAATAATACCCACAATACTCAGATATCCACCTGGATCCTTTTGGGATGACCAAAACCTTCATTTGTGAGGTACCCAAGCTTCTAATGATTATGCTGTATTAATCATCTTCTACCCTTGGACATTAAAGTACTGGAGGTGCCTCAGAGGATTTGATGAGCTGTTTCACAGCAACCCCATCTCCTTGTAACAATCAGAACCATTCACTTAAGCCAACAAAAAATTGAATATTATGCTTACTGTTTGGTGAAAAAAAATGCAGGGTGGTTATTTCAACCTCTCCTTCAATGTACCTATTGTTGTGTGCCTTGGTCTCTTGAGTACTGAGACATCCAAACAACACCGCCAAAAGCCAGAGTGATAGAAACAAACACTTTGTCAGTGGGTCATTAGCTATGTCAGGGACAGGTATTGCTTCTAACTTCTCAGACCCTTTGTCTCCTTGCCCATATTTTTTGTTTATGGATCTACAGGGTCCATTGGTAGATTCATTTCATTTTTAACCTGACTTCTCACTTAGAAAATAGACCATAGTGATATTCTGAGTCCTCCAGAATTATACCTAACTTAGAGTCAGTGAACAATAATTCCCAAGAAGTTTGAGGATTTTCTTTTCTCCAACACACAATTACCTTTGAAATAGCTATAGGATAGGTATCTTTAGGGAAGAATAGGAGAAAAATTTGTAGTTTATACTTAAGAAATCATCACAGCACCATTTCCCAAATATATTTAGTCTCTCATTCATTCTAGGAGCTCTTGAACTATAAACTGACTTAGGTCTAGGCAGTGGTTGAGAGGTCATGATCTCCCTGCATGGGAATTTAAATCATATTTTTATTCACTCTATCTAAAGATTTTGTCTGTTTGTTTTGCTTTTAGTTATACAGATTAAGTAGAACCAAAGTACTCTACTTATCTATATCTACCCTTGGAATATTCAATTAAACAGTCACCCTCGAATGCCTATAGGTGAAACTTTTTTGAGGACCACTCTGTCCCTGTTCCCCATACTCACTCTATTTACAGTGATACAGTGATGCTTCCTGTTCACACTCAGTATCGCATCATTCTCAAAGAAATATGATGTTTCATTCCATTTGTAGCATCTCTCGTCTTCATTCCTAGCCTTCATATTATAATCACTGCATCTGTTGCTTACATTGTCAATGTATTTCTCAGTGCTTTTGTAGAGTGAGCTCCTTTCAGAGGACAAAGTCAGGAGATATTTTGACATATTCATTTCAAACCAACATCCCCATTACCCTGAGTCTTTAGATTCCTTTTTAAAACGTTATCAAAGAATTTATGATATCTCTAACTTATTCAACCTCATAGACCACCTGCTACAAAGAACTTTTCACATTCTTCTGAAATTCATATGGCAGAATCTTCACTTCCAAGGTGATGGTTTTAGGGGGTGAGCCTTTGGGAGGTCCTGAGGGCAAAGTCCTTATGAATGAGATTAGTTCCTTTATAAGAGAAATCCCTTGTTCCTTTTGTCATGTGAGGACACAGCAAGAAGGTGCCATCTACGAACCAGTAAATGCACCCTCACCAGACACTGAATCTGCTGGTACCTTGGTCTTAGACTTCCAAGTTTTCAGAAATTTGATAAATTTGTTTTGTTTAAGAGCTACCCAGTATATAATATTTTATTATAGCAGTCAGAATTAACAAAGATACCACTTTTGATATAAAGTTTAATTAACAAATTGAGCAGAAATTAGAACTATATCTAGCTTTTTGAGTTAGTGTATTGAATTTGGAATTTCTGCTAAGTTCACATATTTTTAAAAATTCACCCTGATTTAAAATTGTGTTTTGTCTTTTTTACCATATCCTTCTCAGAATCCATTTTCAAAAAGATTCTCCAGGTATTTACTGGTGTATATCTAAAAAGTCTTCTGAAATTTGTAGCATTTCAGTGTTTTTCTCCAGGCTAGATATTGTATTTGGCCACCTGAGACAACTGAGATGTGATACTAATTATAAGTCTGGAAGCAACTTAACATGGCAGGATTGGAAAAAGAGAATATTTGATACTGTCTTGCAAAGAAAAAGTCATTGCAGTATCTTCATGCCAGTCTGAACTGGCCTCACAAAACAGGAAAATAGAGCGTGTTTTTGATTGCAAAGAAACTCAGTGATGGTTGGGATTTAGAGTACTTGAATTTAATTAAATCCTCCCAAATATCCCCAATCCCATTTGCGAATTCTACTGTTTCAGGATGAATCTGGTTTAAACTTTAAAGTTGGTACTGGAATGAGTTAAGACTTTGGGGACATTAGGATGGAGTAAATGAATTTTGCACATGAGAAATACATGAATTTTAGGGTGAAAAGCAGAATGCTGTGGCCTAGATGTTACATCTCCTCCAAATTCAAAACATTGAAACCCTAATTCCCAACGTGATGGTATTTGGAAGTGAGGCCTTTAAGAGGTAATTAGGTCATGAAGGTGGAACCTCACGAATGAGATTATTACCCCATAAGAAGAGGCACCAGAGAGAAAAATGCCATGTGATGATAAAACAAGAAGGTGACCATCTGCAAACTAGAAAAAGGACTCTCATTAGACAGCAAATTTATTGGCATCTTAACCTTGATCTTGGACTCCCCAGCCTCCAGGTGTGTGAAAAATAAAATGGTTTTTTTAAGTCACTCAATCTATTGTATTGATTATAGCAGCCTCAGCTTACTAAGACAGCAGGTTACTAGTTGTTAACTAGAATGCCACTGCCTTCAAACTCAAATAGGCAAAGTAATCAACTCCAGGTCCTCATCTTTGACAATCTATTACATATGGTCATTTTTGTGCCTAATACTGTTGGTCAGAATTTTGTTGCGGAATTTTGTGATTTGAGAAAGGAGATTGGGCACTAAAATATTATTGCACAGTGTAATTTTTATCCAGTTGAGTAGCCCACAATACTCAGATATTAGGCAAACCTTATTTTAGATGTTTATGTAAAAATATCTTTTAGATGAGAATAATATATAAATCAGCAGACTTTGAATAAAGCAGATTTTCTTCCATAATGTGGGTGGGCCTCACTCAATCAGTTGAAAGCCTTAAGAGAAAAAGACTGAGGCATCCCGAAGAAGCATGAATTCTGCCAGTAAATGCATAAATACTTGAAGTATAACATGGAAAATTTCTTGAGTCTCCGGCATGCTGGCCTACCTTACAGATTTTGGACTAGCCAGCCTTCACAATCATGTAAGTCAATTCCTTGAAATAAACTTTTCTCTCTCTCTTTCTGTGTACACACACACACATACACACATACACACACACACACACACCCTATTAGTTAATTCTTTCTCTGGAGAAACCTGACTAATACAGAAGATTTAGTAGAGTTGATTCTAAACTGGTTTCAGGAATTACTCTTAAAACACATTCATGAACTGCCAATTTAGGAGTACTGCAACCTTGTTACAATTGAGGTGTAGGGTATCAGGATACAGGAAACTGACATGGAAATTTTGGCTACATGACTGTCACTTTAGATGAAAGCCAGGTATCAGAAAGCTGTTGATACATCCAAATCCATGGTCTGCACTGCCAAACTAGACTAAATTGTTAAATCTAAAATAAAATGATAAAATAAAATGAATGACCATTCTCTGCTCCTCTCTTGATACTTATGAAAACAGACACTTGTCAGTATGACCTTGGCTAATATTGTTGCGTAAAATTCCATCTCCTCCATGACTGTGCCCAATAGCAAGAAGTACAAGAACTCCCGAAATGTGGCTCCTGGTGTACATGCCATCTTCCCCAGTGGGTATGGGCACATCAGGTCTTAGGGCCTAGAGGTGATGACTTCTCCCTCTGAAAGCTATAGCCCTGTGCAGGTGCTAGGGATACAGCCCATATGGAGTTTTCTGTTTACCTTTTCCTTCTAATTTCAGAAGCAACAGGAGAAAGGAAAATAACAATGAAACAGATGGAAACAGAACTAATATACTCTCTGAAATATTTCAATTTTTAAAAGTATTTTTAGTGTATGTACTATAATCTAAGAGATACTATCTTGGATTCTCTGAGTTAAGTCTGAATTATCCTATTTCTGCCATCTTTAGACCCTGGGAAGTCTGCAAAATGGAGAGCTATAATCCTGACAATGGAGGCCAAGATTTTAAGTCTCAAGTGTCTGGACTTAGCTTACTTGCTACAAAGGACCATTTTCTTGTTCTGCGTTCTCCCTCCTGGTTTTGTCTTCCATACTCTCTGCATACCTTCTCAGAAAGCTAGTTACTATGTGGGTAAGGAAACTACTAAAGTTACTGTGAGATAGATGTAGTCATACTTTATTCTGCTAACTGCAAGAATGGAATGAGATTATGCACTGAAGTTTATTTTTACATCAGTAAGTTGCATAACTACATTTTACATCTTACATGACAAATGTCAGTTTGAATATACTTTTTTTGTGGATTTTTTTTTTCATTTTTTTAGGAGACATTGTCTCACTTTTTGGTATTGATGTATCTTTAGGAAAAAATGATTTTTTCATCTTAGTGTCCAATTTAATCTACTGATCTCTGTTCAGGGGATCACGAGGATCCGATGAAATGAACTTGAAATATTTTAATGCTTCCAGTCCAGAAGCTAGAGGTCACTCCTCATTCCAGAATGATCGCTCCCATGTGCAGACACATAGGGGTAAGACATCACTATCAGGCAACAAGTGAAACTTTAGGAAGGGGCTTCCTCAGAGAGTGTTTCTGTTTGCCAACTCATTGACAAATTCACTATTTGTGACTTCAAGAAATCAAAGAAGAAATACTATAATGAAAAAGAGTGGTCACTTCTATGACTTTGTATTCTTGCTGAGGTAAAAGCCTTGTCAATATTACACATAGAGTCCTGTTTGACCCATAATCAGACTACCAGGCACTAATATGTAGAAAGAATCAAAAGAATAAAATGAATTATAGTGGACCTATTATTGCTTTGGGCTATTAGAAAGCCTTCTTATTACTTTTTTTTTATATCATGCTACTTGATTCTCCCTATCCACTCTTTGTCTTATTTATTTTTGTATGAAAGGCTGTTTTTTTATTTTAATTGGAGTCTCACTCCATCACCTAGGCTGTAGTATAGTGGCACGCTCACACCCCAGCGTCGACCTGCTGGACTTCAGTGATCCTTCTGCCTCAGCCTTCCACATAGCTGGAACTATAGGTACACGCTACCACGCCAGACTAATTTTTTATTTATTGTAGAGACGAGGTCTCACCAAGTTGCCTGGGTTGATCTTGAACCTGCAGGCTCAGGCAATCCACTCACCTTGGCCTCCCAAAGTGCTGGGATTACAGGCTGATCCACGGAGTCCGGCCCTCCTATCCACTCTTAATAATCAGCTCTCAACCCTCATTACAAAGTTATAGGAGTACCTCAGTTTGGCCCATTGTAATCTTTTATTTCTCTAGACTCTGAGATTGGTCCAGCAAAGGACATGTTACTCAAACCAAGCAATCAGAGAGTATTTCTATTGAGTTATTTATTTATGAAAATAGAAAAATATTCTTTCCTCTTGAATCACATATTAGAAGGGTCATCTTCTAGTATGGAAGCAATAGGACATCTTCCCATAAAATTGAGGCCTGTCTCTAGTAAGAAAGAATGAAGAGAACAACGGATACTGAGTACTTCTGAAGGGTAGGACAACAGTTGAAAAACAACCCATTGGATACCAGGCTCATCATTTGGGTAATTGGCTTAATACAAGTCCAAACTTCACTATCATGCAATACATCCATGTAACAAAACTACACTTGTCCCGTTGAATTAAAAACAAAATTATACTGGACTCGGTGGCTCAGCCTGTAATCCCAGCGCTTTGGGAGGCCGAGGTGAGTGGATTGCCTGAGCCCGAGGGTTCGAGACCTGCCTGGGCAACTTGGCAAGACCTCATCTCTACAATAAATCAAAAATTAGCTAGGTGTGATAGTGCGCGCTTGTAGTTCTAGCTACTTGGAAGGCTGAGGCGGAAGGATCGTGGAGCCCAGCAGGTCGAGGCTGTGGTGGCCGGGAGCGGCCACTGCACTCCAGTCTGGGCGACAGAGTGAGACTCCAACTCAAAAGAAAAAAAAAAGACAGAAAGAAAGAAATTAAAAAGAAAAAAGAAAGAATGAACGATAGATACGATTGATCCTCTCTTTTTCTTCAAAAAGGCTAATACTTTTAAATACATCACTCACTTATTTCAGCATGAGAATCAGATGAAAATGTCACACCTGAATATTAATCCTGACTTCTCTACTTACTCGATGGTATAGACTTGGGGAAGTTTCTTTCTCTGAGTCTTAGGTCAACTATCAGAAAAGCATATTAATGCCTATTTTATAGATTTGTTTTAAGTATAAAATGAGGTAAAATGTATAAAATGTCTAGTGTTGGCCTGGCTTATAGCAATTGCACAATAAATAGTATTCTATTTTTGACAACGTGCACAAGTTATAAGTTACTAACACAGTGCTTCAAATACATGCATATCCAATGCATATTTATTTCCTTATCCTCCCCCTATATTCAAGCACTGAATACTGAGAAGCTGCAGAGATTGCAGGGGAGGGAAGGGGTCAGTAGGGTTGCTGAAGATGGCTTGCACCAGCTTGCAAGAACCAATGGTAATTTTTACAGAATTCTGTGAACCAATGTTTAAACACTTTCATTTTTCAAAGTGGAATTATATAAACGTACAATTAAGTAAGTTATATTAAAAACAAAGGAAATCAATACTAAAAACTCATTGCTTTCTAATTATTTTGCTACATTTTAACTATTATCTAAGTTCTTGAGGCTATTTACGTATACTTTATCTGTATGATGGAAACATAATGGTGAGCTATTGACGTCTATTCCCAATTCCATGGTCATTGACATCATGTTGTAGCTTGAAGTAGGCCATCATGGAAGTATTTACACCATAACAATCGCCCAGTTATACAAATTAGATTATGTTTTCCCTCAGAGAGCCAATAGTTAATTATGTCCAAGCACACCATTCAAAAGGGCATCTATTGAGTAACCAAGAGAGATTGTCCTCTGTTCACAGAATTTCCAAGTCTTTATCAGAATGTTTTTGGTTCTAAAGTACAACCTTATTCATTAGGAAGTTTCTAATCTTTGAAAAAATGTTATTTTTTAAGTAAGGCATATAAATTACACCCAGATTCTGATATAGTAGGTTTGTGTGGGCTGGACGACTTGAGCACCGGTTCCCATGTGTCATTGAGAAATGAGATCACAGTAGCACAGAAGCAGCCATCAGAGCATGTCAGAGTCACCCTCTTCTTCATGATGACAAAAAAGAAAGGTAGATGGAAAAAAAAAAGTGCCTTTAAGTCATAGACTTTCTAAATTAAGACTTTGATCATTACAGCTGAAAATAGGTGTAATTTTAAAATGGGAAGAATAATAGCACTTCATTTTTGTCTTGTGATTGCTGCATTAAAAAAAATCCAACAGTTAATATAGTTTTAAATTGCATCCCTAATGACAGTGGAGATAAAGAAGAAGAAAAGAAGAGAGGAAAAGAGGAGAAGCAAAGAAAATCACTTTCAGAAAGTTAGTAGTAATTCAGAGCAAGGACCTTGGTGTCACTGTTAAGTCACAAATAAGACTTTTAGATTACGGAGATAAAGAATCATAAATGGTCCTCAGCTGACTATGGTCTTAGCGCTATTTGCATAACTGAACAGTCATAAAACTCATACAAGTAATGAGAATAGCTATTTTTTTAGATAATAAATTATTACTCTAACATAAATTTAGACCCAAATATTAAGAAAAATGTAAAAGCATGGACAGTATCTTTCAAGTTACATAGATATCAAAGAAAAGTATCTTTTTTTCTCCTTCTAAGGCTCAAATATTTGCAAAAATTCCATCATAACATAAGGTAGGCTTTTCTTCACATAAGACTTATTAGATAAGGGGGAGAGCAAGTGATGCCTGATGGAATGTAGCCAACTCTAGTTTTTTTGTTTTTTTGTGTTGGAGTCTCACTCTGTTACCAAGACTGGACAGCAGAGGTATGCTCACGGCCACTGCAGCCTTCACCTGCTGGACTCAGGCAATCCTTCTGCCTCATCCTTTCCAGTAGCTGGAACCACAGGCATGCATCACCAGGTCCAACTAATTTTTTTTTTTTTCAATTGTAGTGGTGAGGTCTCACCAAGTTGCCTAGGCTTGTCTCAAATCCCGCCTCAGGCAATCCTCTTACCTCCACCTCCCAAAGTGTTTGGATTACAGGTGTGAGCCACCATCCCCCGTCTCTATAAATTATTGAGCAAAATGATTTCTGCAGATTTGGAAACATGATGAAAAGGACCCATTTCAAGTACCTCATTGTATTTCTGGAGTTGTGTATGGCTATTCCAAAGTACAACCGGCTGTGCATATAACCTTGTTTAGATAGAACTGCCATTCTCTACAATGAGAGGAGTGCTTTCAGGGTGGTGTAATGTTTATGTAATTTTCAAACCTGTGTTTTCAGTGAATGACTGGCATAAACAACAGGCAATGTTGTGATTCTAGAATAGACCAAAATAAGTCAGTAAACTTATGACTACAAATGGCCTCATTATTACTCTTCACTAAACTCTATTCTCTTAAAGAAGGTTATTCAGCTCAGATCAAAGATAGTCAGATGCTCATGTATTATGTGAAATTTGTGGTTTTGTAATGTTGTTCTGTTAATAGTTTGACCATCTCCATCAATATCCCCATGCAGGCAAAGAAATCTGCTAAACTTCATGACTAAATATATTTTAGGTTAAATATTGAAGGATACTGATGAGGTTTGAAGATAAATTGTATACTTATGAAAAGCTGTTAAATTCTTTTTAAATATTTTTGTTGTTTATGCAACAGTCTTATATTAAACATTATTATTTTCTCTTCTGGCATATTTACTTTTTCACAAAGCTTTTTGTAACCCTGTACTTAATACTTTTAAGTTGCTCTAACAACAACAACAAAAACTTTAACTGGGTAATTTATAAAAGATAGAAGTTTGTTCACAATTATGGAAACTAGGAAGTCCAAGATCAAGATACCAGCAGATTTGATAGCTGATGAGGGCTTAGTCTCCGCTAAGATGACGCCATCTTGTTGTGTCCTCATATGGTGACGGGCGTGGACAAGCTCCCTCAGGCCTCTTTTATAAAGGCACAGTTCCCACTCATGAGAGCTCTATCCTCACGACCTACTCATTCCCCCAAAGGCTCCACCTCTTAAAACTGTCACATTGGGGATTAGGTTTTAACATGAATTTGAAAGGAACACAAACTCCAGATCATAACCACCCTGTTAACAGGTGTCATTCTTACTCTAATATCTAGATAGACTGATTTTAATTTCCATTTCATCATTTGACTTTTCAGGGACTTCTCTTATCGTGATCATTTTTGGTTCTGAGTTTCTACTTCCTCTGAATTGATACTGTTTTTAGGACACCTCACCATTGCAGAATAGCCTTTTGCTAATACACACACACACACACACACACACACACACACGAAAATTTATGCAGCAGGCACCATCGAGAATTCAGGAGAAATGTGCAAGAGTTGATGTTGAGATCCATAAGCAAAAGTAACTTAAACAAACTTACATATCCCTATCATAAATCATAAAAAATCCTCGAGCATTCTACCATATTACTTGCGTATACTCTTCCTTATCTCTATGTTATTTTTCTTCTTTGTTTTCTTTTCACTCACAACTTCCTGCTTATTTCTTTCTTTTTTTTTTTTTTTTTTGAGTTGGAGTCTCACTCTGTCATCCAGACTGAGTGCAGTGGCCGTTCCCGGCCACCACAGCCTTGACCTGCTGGGCTCCGGTGATCCTTCCGCCTCAGCCTTCGGAGTAGCCGGAATTACAGGCGCGCGCTACCACGCCCGGCTGATTTTTATAATTTATTGTAGAGATGAGGTCTCGCCAAGTTGCCCGGGCGGGTCTCGAACCCGCGGGCTCAGGCAATCCACTCACCTCAGCCTCCCAAAGGCGCGGGATTACAGGCTGAGCCACCGAGCCCGGCTTCCTGTTTATTTCTAATACAGCAGCATTTAGGTCTCTCCTGGTACATAGTCTTCTACTGATCCACCTTTTACACCAAGCACCTTATGAAGGTATCAAAAAACGAAACTTCTCTCTTTGAGAAAACTTGTGATTTTAGTTTTTATCATAATAATTTTTAACTCTGTCTCATAATCACAAGTCAATAATACAATGTCAATAAATAGCTTAAAACAAGAGTTATGTGAACAGTTATGTAAATTAGCTTCACCTTTATGTATATTACATGTGAACACCTGCTCTTATGTGTAGAAATAGCCATACACAGTGCATTCATTTATAAAAATGCTCATGAATGTCCCCAGACTATTTAATTTTATCGAATATTTCTGGATCACATGGTACCTTTTTTACTATCTTCTACACTGTTCTTTCCTTCCTTGGAATATCTAAAATAAAGGAAAAATACTAACTAGAATTATTTGAGAAGTTTATTTAAGAAAATCATAATAAATGCTTTTTACAGAACATGGACTTCAAAGCCAAACAGATCTAGAATAGAATTCTCACTCTGCTGTTTACTTAGCTATGTGACCAAGACAAACTACCCGAGCCTTGGTATACTCTAAAGTTGATGATAAAGTGCCCACTTAAAAGGAGTATAATACACCTTAAAACAAAAATTCATGTAAAATTCTGTGTACCATGCTTGGCATACATCATGTGTTTAATAAAAATCAGTTATTATTATTAGTTTTATTAAAATTCCAAGCAAGATGCGGGTCAACTATTTGAAGGCCAAGAGAATTCCTCTTAGCCATCACTCTGCAAAAGGAGTTTATGTTATCTGAAGCATTGGTGCTTTAATCTGTCCCAAATGGACATGCAAAATTGAGAGGCAGCTTGCTTCTTTGCATTAGATGTCAGCCTCCCACGCTGCATCTCAGAAATAGTCAGAAGTTCCTTTTATCTACCATGTGATAGGCATGAATCTCTCTTTCACAGATACTTTAAGAGAGAGGATAAGGGGGATGCAGCTCCCTCAGTTTCTAGCACTGGTTATCTAGTTGCTAAATCATAGGTCATAAATAATGCTATTTCTCGTCTCATCACGATTACCGATCCCATTTTTAATCAGAGTTCATTGTCATATTAACACACAATGAAGCTGAAAGGCCTCTAGCCCCAGAACTTCCTTGCCATTATCTTTGAACTCTGGGGACAGTGGGCTCTCTTATACCTGCTGAGCAAAGGAGGATGATATTCGTCTGCGATTTTCTGATGACGTCCCTCCTGGGTCCTCTCCCTCCTGAGGGAACATCACACGATCTCCCCCCTTGCCATCCTGAGACTTCGATTAATTAAGGATTCGCTCTTGTAAATTCAACATTTTTATAATAATACATGTTCTTGTCATTGTCTCCACACTGCCCCTTCTCAACGCATAAGCCAGTGGTCTTAATTCAGTAGACATTATTGAACTATTTGTAGCACCAGCGGGACAACAGGAAATCTGAGCATGAGGTAGGGTTTTTTTTTAACAGATGTCTCTTGTTAATAATAACTGTTGGAAATTTGGAAATAGGTCAAAGAGGTAGGGTGGGGCAGCATATCTTTTAATGTCATACTAGGGCATGAATAGGCCCACCTAATGATACATGATTTTAACAAACGTTTTTGCCTATTTTTTTTCTCTTTTTAAAAAAGATTTTCTACTCTTTTAAAATTTTTACCAAATATTTTTATATCAATAGTAACATTTTAATATCAATATTACTGTATCCATACTAATTATATAGTGAATAAGTTCAATATGATAACCACCATCCATATTTAATTTAAAATAGTGCCTAAATATGCAGACTCTCCTTTACTTATGCTGGGGTTATAGCCTGTTAAACCCCATCAGAAGTTGAAAATGCATTTAGTACACTTGACCTACCAAGCATCATAGCTTAGCCTAGCCCACTTTGAAGGTGCTCAAAACTCTTATATTAGCCTACAGTTGGACAGAATAAGCTGGCAACATAGTCCACTGTAGAGGATGGTTGTTTTCCTTTGTGATCGAGCAGCTGACTAGAAGCTGTATCTCGCTACCACTGACCATCATGGTGGGAGATTATCATACCACATATAGCTATCTGGAAAAGGATCAAAATTCAAAATTTGAAGTATAGTTTCTACTGAATGCATATGGTTTTTGTGCCATTGTAAAGATAAACATTTGAAGGTTGAACCATCATTAGGTCAGAGATTATCTGTGTATATAAAACCACACAAAAATGAGGAAATATATATATGTATATATATACACACACACACATATATAAATATGTATATATACTATGTTTAGTGGATGCAGATATTCACGGAATAATAATGGTAAGGGCATTTTACTGTGCATGCCAGGTAATGAGTTTTGTTTTTGCTTATCAAGGAAAAAGAGATAAAACTTGTCCCAAAATAGAATGTAAAGTTAATCAGAATACGCAAGAGCACATCAGAAGACATACAATCTCTCTCTCCTATTGCAACACCCCCTTGCAGTGGTTTCTATATTTATCACCATCCCCCCTTTCAATGAAGTCTGCCTTATCGAACTATCTTTAACAAGCATTTGGATACGTTTTTTCTTTTCTTTTCTTTTTTTTTTGAGTTGGGGTCTCACTCTGTCACCCAGACTGGAGTGCAGTGACGGCTCCCGGCCACCGCAGCCTCGACCTGCTGGGCTCCGGCGATCCTTCCGCCTCAGCCTTCCGAGTAGCCGGAATTACAGGCATGCGCTACCACGCCCGGTTAATTTTTTTTTTTTTTTTATTTATTGTAGAGATGAGGTTTCGCCTGCCCAGGTGGGTCTCGAACCCGCGGGCTCAGGCAGTCCACTCACCTCAGCCTCCCAAGGTGCAGGATTACAGGCTGAGCCACCGAGCCCGGCTGAGGAAACATTTTAAAGCCACCACAAGCCCATCAGTGACAAGAGTTAGGGAAGGTAGAATGTAATATGATACATGATTCAACTAATTATTAATATATACCACAGCCCAATTATTTATTTCCTATAGATTCTAAACCTTGTTATTTCTTTTATTCAGAGGGGGAAAGTGATTTTTGTCCCTGTGGGTGGTTGCAACTGACAGGGGAGAATCTTCATTTCCATGTTAGGCTTGTGGATTCAGCACGGTTTTTATTGTGCTCTGCTTTGTTTCTCAATTTGGGATGCTATGCATCTCGTTGACCCTTGTAGCACTACTGAAGCTTACAATGATTCCAAACACCATGCTAGTCCTTGGGGATTTAAAGACAACCCAAACCAGATCCCCATTCTCAGGAGCTCACCATCTTTCTCTCCAAACATCTCAGGTTCCCAATTGTTTTAAAATGTTCCTGGGATTTTGATATTATTCAGACATGGTAGGCCCAACAGATCAGGAGTTGGCCACAGAAATGGTGGTTTGTTACTTACAGTTCTCAAGAGGAAGAGGCAGTAAGAACTAAGGGAAATTGTGGGCAAAATCTTGATTGTGGTTTGCATGGAAAGAATGGATGAAGTGAGGTAAGCAGCAGGACAGGTTTAGGAGTGAACAGTTTGAATAATTTCTGCAGGTTTTAGGCTATAGGGGTGGCCCCTCATTGCCGTGTCTCTGGCCCTGGGATGATTAAAGCAGAGGAGTATTATTTACCGGAGTATAGAACCAGGTAGAGGGTCTGGTGAGGATAAGGACTCAGGACTGTGTAGTCTGCATATCATAGGCATTGCTTCAAGGCAAGTGTAGGTAGGAATCAGTCACCAGGAAGGGAGGGTCAGTCCCTTCCTGGTCAGTGAAACCCCAGGTGCCAGAGCATTAAGAATACAGAAAATAGCCAGGCTCAGTGGCTCAGCCTGTAATCCTGCGCTTTGAGAGGCTGAGGTGAGTGGATTGCCTGAGCCCACAGGTTCGAGACTCGCCTGGGCAACTTGGCGAGACCTCATCTCTACAATAAATCAAAAAATTAGCCAGATGTGGTAGTGCGTGCCTGTAATTCCAGCTACTCGGAAGGCTGAGGCGGAAGGATCGCCGGAGCCCAGCAGGTCGAGGCTGTGGTGGCCGGAAGCGGTCACCGCACTCCAGTCTGGGCGACAGAGTGAGACTCCAACTCAAAAAAAAAAAATACAGAAAATATACCCAGCAATTTGGGAGGATGAGGCAGGAGGATCATTTGAGCCTAGGAGTTCAATACCAGCCTAGGCAACATAGTGATATCTCATCACTACAAAAATAAAAAATAAAAAAATTAGCTGAGCTTGGTGGCATGTACCTATGTTCCCAGCTACTTTGGAGGCTGAGGCAGAAGGATTGCTTGGACCACGAGGTTGAGGCTGTGGTGAGCCATGATCGTGCCACAGCACTCCAGCCTGGGCCACAGAGTGAGACTCTAACTCAAAAACAAACAAATAAAAAACAAAGAAAATATAGTTGAAAATAGTTAATTTGCCAGTGTGAACCTGTAGCGGGGTCACCCATAGATTTATTCCTGTTTGGGCACATCAGAAGGACCAGAGGGTCCAGTGTCCCAGGGCTCTCCTTACATGTGAGAGGGAAAGGACCTCCTAAGAATAAAAAGGCCTAAAAGTAAAAAGAGCAGTGGTCTATCAGTTTGATTAAGAAGAAAAGGTTTATGTTAGAAGTGAGCGGTGAATTTCTGAAATAAAGCTTAACCCGGCCCGGAGCGACCCTTCTTCATGCTCTCCCGTGGGATGGAAAGACACGGAAGCATCAAGAGCACCCCTGGCAGCCACTGCAGCTGCAGGGCCCCCCACTTCCGTGTCTTCCACCTAGCCACCGGCACAGTCTGGGTTTCCCACTATAAACTAAAAATAAAGTTCTAAGCTCCCCAACTGACTAAACAGACCTCAGACCAAGGGGACCTCAGAGTGACCTTGGAACTGAGTTCCCAGCCATGCCATGATAGGAGGTCGGACACACCTCATTATAAACCATCTCCCCGCAAGCCCCCACCATTAGGCTTGCTTCCCTGGGAGCTAAACAGAAACCAGCCCTGACATCAACCAAGCACCTGATGCTGCCCTCCTTTCTTTGCCTGGTAAAAGACCAAGACTGGCCAGTCTACAGAGTATGCACAGTGAGGGTTTTCTTATCCTCTGCTTTGCCTTTTGATGTCAGAGGGCATTATTGAATATGTATATTTCACCATCCTATTCAGCATAAATTCCTGTTCCCTTTGCCCCTTCCTGGAAGTGTCTGTGACCAGCTTCTGACTGGAGGCTATGCTTCCCAGCCTGTCAGAACGGCCACCTGCAAGCTGCAACCTTTTATGAGAAATAAAGCCCTCCTTTCCAAATGTGTGAACCTTGTCATTCTTCAGTTGACAGCATGGACATTGCAGTGGTGGCGTAAGAGAGCAGTGGTGCCCTTGCTAAGGAGAAGCAGTTGGCCTGAGGTGGTGGCCTTTTTTTTTTTTTGAGTTGGAGTCTCACTCTGTCGCCCAGGCTGAGTGCAGTGGCACACTCACCGCCACCGCAGCCTCTGCCTGCTGGGCTCAGGCGATCCTTCCGCCTCAGCCTTCCAAGTAGCTGAAACTACAGGTATGCACCACCATGCTTGGCTAATTTTTTGAGTTATTGTAGAGATGAGGTCTCACCAAATTGCCCAGGCTGGTCTCGAACCTCTGAGCTCAGGCCATCCTCTTGCCTCAGCCTCCCAAAGTGCTGGGATTACAGGCTTGAACCACCACGCCCGGCCCAGGAGGTGGCTTTAAGGGGCATCAAGGGGAAGAACTGATGCTTTTCTTCCTCAGCAGTGACCAGAGGCAAAAGGAGGAAAATGACCAACACCACGTGGTAGCCCTGAGACCTGCTTCTCAGAGTTAGGAGAGACATCGGGGATACCCACAACTACTTTCAAGGAATCTGAGGGTGGCTAGAGTTCACCCAGAGCAGATGATGGCAAAGCCGAAGCAACCCCGCATGGTTCCTCAAGGAGAGACCGAGGATGCTTCCCTGAGGATTTCTGTATTCTGCTCAGGAATTTCTTTGAGGATTATCATTTTGATAACTTAAAAAAAGCCAAATCTCCACCAAATCATCTGATGACCACGTCATAATGAAATACTGCTACGTAGTCTCAGTGCTTGCATCTGCAATTTGCTGTTTGAATGAAGGTTTCACAGAAAAGAAACGAGGTGGGAAGATTGAACTAGCACAAGCCTGTACCTACATAAGGAACACATGTATTGCCCAGTCCGCCTCCTTGTTCATGCCAGCTTGCAGTGAGGAGGAAATGCACAATGGAAAATGTTCTGTTTCTGATTCACACCACAGTTAGTTGTAGCAGATTCCCATGAAATGCAGGTTTCAAGAATTCCACAAATGTAGCCTCATCTTTGAGTATGTCAGGCAGCTTTATAGGATTTTCTAGTGGTAGGTCATCAAAACGGCCATTTGAGATTTGCTCACTGGCAGGCTTTTTAAAATTAAATTTGAGGAGTGCTTATCCAAAACTAGAAACAAAGCTTTGGAGTTTTGCAGTTGTTTTTAGAGTGTGCTTGTCCTTATAAGTACTCACTGCGGTAGGTTTCTGAGGTCAAAACTCAAAAATAGAACGAAATGTAGAACTGGAATCAGGACGGTTACTTTCTACTCTGAAACCTCATTTTGTTCATTTAGTTTATCAAACAACATCATCAGTCACATTAAATTGCTACTGTTAATTAAATAGTGTGTTTTTGTAATTTTGCTTGTATTGACTTTGTTTTATTAATGTTTATTTTTATTTCAATAGCTTTAGAGGATACAGACAGTCTTTGGCTACATGGATGCATTGTATGGTGGCAAAGAAGTCTGGGTTTTTTTTTTTTTTTTTTTTTGTGAGTTGGAGTCTCACTTGTCGCCCAGACTGGAGTACAGTGGCTGCTCCCGGCCACTGCAGCCTCAATCTGCCGGGCTCTGGTGATCCTTCCGCCTTAGCCTTCCAAGTTGGTGGAACTACAGGCGCGCGCTACCACACCCGGCTAATTTTTTGATTTATTGTAGAGATGAGGTCTTGCCAAGTTGCCCAGGCGGGTCTTGAACCCACGGGCTCAGGCAATCCACTCACTTCAGCCTCCCAAAGCGCGGGATTACAGGCTGAGCCACTGAGCCC
>CAUYQG010186559.1:0-48316 GCA_963574415.1 Tarsius wallacei
GTGGCTCAGCCTGTAATCCCGCGCTTTGGGAGGCCGAGGTGAGTGAATTGCCTGAGCCCGTGGGTTCGAGACCCGCCTGGGCAACTTGGCGAGACCTCATCTCTACAATAAATCAAAAAAATTAGCCTGGTGTGGTAGCGCACACCTGTAGTTCCAGCTACTTGGAAGGCTGAGGCGGAAGGATCGCCAGAGCCCAGCAGGTCGAGGCTGCGGTGGCCAGGAGCGGCCACTGCACTCCAGTCTGTGTGACAGAGTGAGACTCCAACTCAGAAAAAAAAAAAACTGACTTATGAGCCAATACATAATACAATTTCAATATCTTATGATAAATAGTTACAATACAGGATATTTAAATAAGAATTATGTATTTGTGATATTCTACACAGATGGTTAGTAAAAACTAAAATGAATATTTTGATTGTTTTCCTATGACACAACTGGGTGAAAAGCAGAACTACACATACATTTCATAATAGAACTTCAAACCACATCAGACTTGTCTACTGTCAGGTTTTGTTACATTCCCCCTAACCCAACCCAGACTCCATGGGGCTGGCAAACAGGGTAAAGTTTGAGTCAAAACCACACCCTTCCTTTGAACTTTAGGGGTGTACTTAAAATTCTGGAGAAAACCAAAAGAAACAGCAGGTTTTTTTTCTCCAAATGAGCAAGTCTGTCACTTCCAGTGTTTATTTAAACTCCCAATATCTCATAACCCTTTTCTCTTACTTATTTTTTTCCTTCTTATCATACCACTAATATGTTGTGTATTTAATTATTTATCTTTTTTAAAAAAATGTCTTCCCCTATAGAATGCGATTTTACTCCATGAGGGTAAGAGAACAGCTACAGCCTGGTGGAATATTGGCTCAATGATCAAGCCCAGTGGATTAAGAAAACAAGAGTATGGGAAATGTTAGGGGTTAAAACTTACCCCCTACTCCAATGTTTCTTTCCTTGTGGAAGGAGCTTCACTAGTTTAATACCCCTGCCTGCTTTCCACCAACCCTTCTCATACCTCCTCAAGGAAAGAGAAGTGATTTTCTTCTTGGTGAGTTTGGGAGAATTTTTTTAATGCTTATTATAGCCTCTTTTTCCTTCATTTTAAGTTCAGATCCACAGAAAGCATGCATGCTATTCTGTTCCTCCACACCATACATTTTAGAGGGATGGGCTCTTGTATGGGAAGACCAGCCGCTACCTGATGTATGACTGGGGTTCCGTGTCAGTAAGCTCATTGTTGCCCCACATCTAAGCCACATCCTCAAGTCTATCCTTTAGCAGTTTAGCAGATGATATTGTGATAACCATATATCTTTTCCTTTTTGTCTTATAATTGGTTCTGAACTCCAGTGGAGAGAAGGTACTATTATTCCCTTATAGGAGGAAACTGAGGTATACCACGTAACTTTCCCAAGATTGTACAGCTAACAAGTGGCAGAATTAGATCTCAAGAGGAAGTTCTTAGCCTCCCTGCTTTTTAAATTTGTCATCTGTTATTATAGCTCTATTTTCATGATGAAGGTTTTTGACACATAGAATTAGAAACATTCGACTAGTGAATACATTAGTAGTTTTGATAAGATTTGGTCCTGTAGTCCAGTGCATTTATTTATCTTGCATTTTTAAAGTTTTAAATCACTACATTTGAAACCTCTCACTGAGTGTCTTGATAAACACTTCAAAAAGAGGTGATTTGAAGGAAAAACATAACTTCTAATTACCTTATTATCTCATGTAACTTCTAGTGTATTACAAGGAGTGGACCAAATTTGTGTATGCCCCAAGTTTTTTCATCTTTGCACTGGAGACCTGAAAAGACCTCAATCTAGAGATTTCAGATTGCCTGAAGGTCATAGTCAAGGAAGTAGAATTAAAATGATACAATACCAATCTTAAGCATCAAGCACAATTTATCAAACATACAAATCTCTACTCCATACTTTCCAGGGAGGAATAACCCATAAGCACACAGTTATTGAGAGGCATGTTTCTAGATACTAGTGACCCTCAGAAAATGAGACCCTGACTCATAAGCCAACTTTTCTGTCTAAATTGGGATTCTCAAACATTTGCTGATTAATAAAGTGTCGGGCAATCTCTCTCAGGTCCCTTCCCACTGTGGGAATTTTTCTGTCTTCTTAATAAATCCTATTTTCTAAAAATAAGTAAATAAATAAATAATAAAAATAAAGTATCCATGATAGCGTTGTCAATCATTGGTTCTGTGTTGTCTGGATTATCTGTAAAACATTGTTGGCTAATACAATAATTCAAACATTTTGTTTGAAGCTATTTTATAAAAAATGAATGGTAAGCAGAAAAATAAAATGCTAATACTTGTAATTATTCAAGTAAGACAAAGATGGAAATTAATAGACATGCTAAAAGCAGCAACTATTTAGCCTCAATTAAATTCTTGTTGGACTTAAGCTAGTCAACTGTGTAATTACAAATTCAAGAAATACATTTAAAGTATTTGTGTAAAATGCAGAACGAAGTGACAGAGAAAATAGATCCATAAAATTATAAATTGGAATCAGTGTCAAGAAATATTCCAGAAATTCAAATATAAAGAGAAGTTTTAGTTGTGTAGCTCTGTTGACAGGGATGTAGCTTCTGCCTTGATTCCTCTGCAAGAAACAGAAAACCAAGGCTTAACTCTCTTTTGAGAAAGTTGGCATGCTATCTCCTGTTTGACCCCCTACAAAATCCTCTGAAAATCATTCCTGGTAAACTCTTCCCAAAATTAAATTACATTTCTTCTGACCCAGTAAATGTTCTTTCAATAAACTGGGTGAGCTAAAATTTGAAGTAAAACATTACTTTAAGAAATTCATTTTTATGTATACTTGGTGTTTAATCTATGCATGGAATATGTCGTATGGTATTAGAACCTTCACAAATAACGGGAAAATACAACACAAAACACTAGGACAGGCACTTAGGTACTTTGAGCAAGTAGATTCGGAAAGTGCAATCAAAAGCAACTTTTCCTTTCATCCTCACTGCCCATTCTGAGGAGCCAGACCTCCCCTTGAGAAAAATACAGTCGGTCACCTCTAGATAATAAAGTCTTCTGATTACATCTAATCATATGAACAGTTCTATTTTGTTCATGCAGTGTTCAATAATTTAAGTGCAAGAGTCAACACTCCAAATTTCATTTAAAGTTAAAGTTTGCAAGTGCTTACAATGAGAGAGGGGTGCTTAGCTGGCTTCATCCATTTCCCTACCCAGCACTTCTACTCGGCTTTCCTTACCTACCCTCAGGCTGCCTCTGGGTCCTCCAGGGTTAAACAGCAAGAGGAATAAGAAGGGGCAGAAAATATCTCACCCAACTGGCACTGGTATAATCTGGTACTGGTTAACTCTAGCAGTGGCAAATGTTTAAAGCCAACTCTCTCTGGCTGATGTTCAAAGCTGACTACCCTTCTCACAAGTACTTTCATGCATACTTTGGAGGCCCCCATACTGAACTGTCTGTGAGTAAAGCACTTGCCTTCAACTGGTCACTTATTTTTCCTCCCAAAGCAGTGGAAATCAAGTGATACTCAGTTCTTTGTTTCTGTGATAGATCACTCAGTATTATAGACTCTAAGTCATCCAAGTTGCTGCGAAGTTCATTGTCCTTCTTTATGGCTGTGTAATATTCCATCATGTATGTGTACCACATTTTTTTTATCCAGTCCACTTTCAATGGGTAGCACGGTTGGTTCCATGTTTTTTCTATTGTGAATAATGCTGCAATAAACATGTATGTGCAGGTATCTTTTTCATAGAGTGATTTGAGTTCTTCCGGGTGCATTCCCAGAAGGGAAATTGCTGGGTTATATGAAAGGTTGATTTTTAGATCTTTTAGGAATCACCACACTGTTTTCAGATCAAGTGAACCCATTCTTTTTGGGAGTCTCTTCACCTTTCTGAGCAGAACTCTTGGATGAAATACAAACTATCTCCAGGCTGGCTCTCTTCTGCTGTGCCCATACCAGATCCATAAGAAACATTTACCCTCTTTGTTCCTGCTTTCAGCATAAATGCAATTAGCACTCATTGCAGGCTGGGTTCTGTCTTTCTTTCCCTATTTCTCTGCACTTTAAAGCAATATGTACAGCCTCTTGTCTTGCCCACCCAAGTTTATATATTTAAACTTTATCACCACCTCATTCATTGCCTCACCAACAGCCATTTTTGATTCTTGTCCAAATATGGCTTACTCCAAGATTATAAACATATTTCCCACTCCTCCTTCCAAAAAAAGGTCAAATTTCATGCATTTTGTAGATTTTAAAATTACAAGGTAATAATATGTATAATATGTAGAAACAAGTTTCTATAACTATCATTCTTTGAAACCTTGAATGTCTAAAGGGAGCTACAAAGCCTGGCACAGGCTCTCTGCCCAATAAATGTACCAGGTCAAGGAAGAGGATATGAAACAAAGTCTACTCTTTTCCCTTAAATGTCCTAGAGAAATGGTGATAAGTAGGACATATTTCTTTGCTACTCCCAAATAGCTTGGCGATAGCCCAGTGTCTCCATTGCCCAAGATAGTTTTGCCCAAGTCCTTAATTCTGAGAAACCACTCCATTACAGTAAATGAGAGATTCCTTCTCCAATCTAAATTTAGCAGTTCATGGGTTCCTCCATCCTGCTGGATCCTCTTCCTCTACTGGGAAGGATTTAAATAATAGATGAGCCTTCGTAGGTGGTACCATTGAGCCTGAGCTGGGACCCTGTTACCCACGTGTGCTGTGCAGGGTGTGAAGCATGAAGAAATTTATCTACAGTGAGGAACCAGTGAGTGCTTGATATGGAGAATGGGAGGATTGACTAAATTTTAGGCAGATGTGAAAGGTGGGGAATGGTGAGGGATGAGGACGGGCATCGTTCTCATTTTCTTTTTCAGACAGTAAGCCCTTCACAAGATTTCCTCATGCAAGAAATTACTTGGCATGAACTTTGGCAAAAGTCTCATTTGGCAAAAGAGTTATGTGCAGGTGTTCAGAGTTAGACAACTTGGATTTAAATTCTCATTCTTCCACTTACTAAATGTGTGGCCTTGGACAAGTTACCTGAGCAAGTTCATGGTGTGGGAGGTAGAAGTGCTCACTTTTGCTCCTTAAGGGATCTAAAATCTGTTAAAAATCATATTCTGAAGCCCATAGAGCTATGATTTTCCCCAAGGGGAGCATGTAGACATGATTATTTGGTCAAGGAGAAACTCCTGCTCTATTTTTGAGTTTCCATTCCCCAAGGGTTGCTAACAACCCGAGAGACTAGTCTGACAAAAGTCTACACCTCCTCCAGGCCATATTTAGAGGTTCCCAGTCAAGAATACAGACAGCTAGCCTTGTGTTTTCGAGGTGGAAAAACAGCAACATTTGCTGATGTCAAGTGCAAATTTCACAAGACTCAGGGACAGCCAAGTAGCTGGGCATTTAGGAGGCTAGAACAGTTTAGGAACAGGAAGAATCCCTAAAATCCTAAGCCTTAGCAGTTTGGGGATCTTTACTCCAGTATTACACCATTGACCTGTCAGCTACTCTCCTCATGTCCGTTTCCAACAAGTTTCTCTCCCGCCAATTTAAGCAGCACCCTTCAGCTGGCACTTGCTCATTTTGTGTTGCAACACCTTATGCAAGCTGCATGTGTAACTGAGGCTCAGTCCCCTGATCCTGAGACAGTCAACTTGACAGTCACCTGAAATAAAGAGTCAGAGCTGAACTTCTGAAACCAAATACTGCATAACATAATGTTTCTTTTAAACTGGGAATGAGTGATTTATTTTCCTATCTAAAACTTAATCCCTTTACTACTTATCCCATGATATCTTATTTTAAAAAAAGAAAATTTAACAGAGAATAAGAACTACACAAAAGTGGGAAAGAATGCCAATGTGAAATGAATACATTTTATGTGCCTTTTGAACCCATAACAAAGTTAAAGGTAACCCATATAAGTTACCTTTAACTTTAACTAATATGAATGGCAACTAGAAATTAACATTGTGCAATGGAAAAACAATTCCAAATAAAAGTATTAAATTATATTCAATATATGTGATACATCTCTTATTTCAAACACAAAGAAAGAAGTCTACAATGTCAATTAACAGAAAATCAGATATTATCATTCCCATTAATTAAATATTGAACAAATATTACTGAATATTGAGTTAAAAGAGCACTAAATTATTTTTTGCCTGGGAATATACATTCTCAGTCTAGATGTGATTGAAATTTAAAGCTGAAACCCCACCCTCCCTGTGCCACCAATTTCCCAAGCTCATTAATGTCTTACCAAGAGACGTAGATCTCTTTATCTGGATTTCCCCACTGCTGTAGTGCACCTTCCAGACGCTCACACTCTTGATCTGTGTGCACACAAGGAGGGGATGTGAGGAGTTCTCTCTCCTAGCTGTATCAGTTGAAACACTTTGGTCGCTAGTAGAAGGAAAACCTAAGAAGAGGGCTTTAATAATAAGAAACATTCTTAGACACGGAAAAAGCTTTCGATAAAATCCAGCACCCCTTTTTGACAATCAGTCTCAATCAAAGGGAATGTAATCACAGACTACAGAAGATTTTATTCTCTGTTCTTTCTTATTCAATGCAAGAAAAAATAATATGAAGACCTGGGGGGTCAGGGGGCAGAAAACTGCTTCATGTAGCTTTTGTCCAGGAAGTCTGATGTCTGTTTCTGATGGCCTTCCCTCCCCTATTTAAGTTGGATAAAGATGTATTCTTTTGTGAAAACTTACTCACCAGAGCTCTAATGCCTGAGCTTATAAGAGGAGATCTATATCACAGGTGGAAGATGACAGAGAATGTTAGTAAGAGCACCACAGAGTCTCAAAGCTGCATCCTTCCTCTGCTAGTCTGGAATCCAAATCTAGATCAACGTGCTTTTGCTTGCAATGTCTTCTCTTCAAAATAGAATATCTAATTTTAAAAACAAGTGAACTAGTCAAAGGTGGGATTTGTTTATCTGCTTTCAAACTAAGAGATAATAATGATTTCTTCCCCAGAGGGCTTCTGAAAAATTGCATACAATTAAAAAGGCCACTCATTTACCACTTTTGGACTTTACCTATTAGTTAATGACAAAAGGTCTGATAGCAATGACGATTACTATACTGTTTTATAATAATCATTGCACATTCAGTATTTTACTAGTTGGAAATAGCATTTTAAAAGTATGATCCAAGTGAACTTGAAGGAGTTCACTTGATTGAGAAAAAAAAAATTGTTTTCTGACTAGATGTGGGATTCATTACAATGACTCACAGTTTCCATTCTGAGCTTTGCCACCCTACACTGGTAGCCCTAGGCAAATCATTTAAATCTCCCCATTCCTCAGTTTTCTCATCTGTAAAATAGAACTAAGAATACCAATCTTCCTCAACTATTCAGTGAGAATTAATTAATGCTTGGGATCTTCAGATGAAAGACTCTCGGGATGTGCAGAGCGCTATTATATAAACAATAAAACTACAGTTGTACACAGCTGGGCATGATTCATATGAGAAAAGACAAATTCTTGGAAGCTCTGCATCCTGTCAAGACCAGGATGTATATCTGCCCATTGATGGTGTTAAGCCTCAGACGCTATCAAATATAATATAACTCATATATGTAATTTTAAATTTTCAACTTGCCAAATTAAAAAAGTAAAAACAGCCAGGCACAATGGCTCACATCTATAATTCCAGAACTTTGGGAGGCCAAAGCAGGAGGATCTCTTGAGCACAGGAATTCAAGACCAGCCTAGGCAACCTAGCGAGACCTTATCTCTACAAAAAAAAAAAAAAAGAAAAAATCAGTTGGGTGTGATGACACAAGCCTGTAGTCCCAGCTACTCAAGAGGCTAAGATGGGAGGATCTCCTGAGCCAGGAGGTTGAGGCTATGTAAGCCATGACTGTGCCAGTGCACTTCAGCCTCGGCAACAGAGTTGAGACCTCAAGTCAAAAAAATTGAAAACTAACATAAAAACAAATAAACAAGTAAAAGGAAATCGGTAAAATTAATGTTAATAATAAATTTCAGCTTAATGTACACAAAACATCATCTCAACATGTAATTAATAAGCAAGAACTAATAAGTTACTTTACATTAAAAAAAAATCCAGTGTGCATTTTACACTCATAGCACATCTCAGTTTATACTAGCCAAGTTTCAAGTGCTCACTAGCCACTTGTGACTAATAGTTCCCAAACTGGCGAGCACAAGTCTAAGAGCTTGCTCCCAGCTATGTAATTCATTGATCCATGTACCTCTGGTTTCTCTTAGGTTGATAGGCAAGTAGAGTCAAGTTCATTCCACTTTCATCCTCTGTACTGTTGGGCTCCAGGGATGATGATATTAGAAAGTCCCTCTTCCCGACATCTCTCATCCTCACAGAGGGATATCTTGAGACATTCATGGCAAGGCAAGGTCTCTCTGTTCCCGTCATGACCCCCAGAACCACTCGGCATCCCACAGAAAATACACAGAATCACAGCATCACCACTGAGTTTCCACTTAAGAACATTCTATCAACTTTAAGTGATTCCCAGTAAAGTTAATGAGAGTTTGAAGTGTCATAAACAAAATCTTTTTTGTTTTGTTTCATTTCGTTTCTTGCAGGGCAGGAGGGGGGGGGTGACTGCCATTATTAGATTCTTCATTTTTGGTTGATTGATTGTTGCTGTTTTTACTAGAATGGCACCAAATTATTAAAGATTGATTTTTGATTTTAACATTTAAACTCACTTGCCTTTCTCATTCCCATGCCCTCCTCACAATTCCCACTGCCCATACCTTCCTTCAGATCATCATCTACCTTTTGAACTCCTGAAATATAATAATTAATCTAGCTCAAAAATGATGAGGCTTTTTCAAAGTCAACTTGAAGTAGCCAAGCTGCAACATAATCTTATATAATGACTGGCATAATGCAAAATATTTAAGAAAGAATATGCCTTACATAGAGACACATTGCCATTCTGCTCTTGTTAGTGATCTTTGAAAATCTCTGTCCTTGCTAATTTCCAAATTTTATATTGAAATCCTGTCTGTTTCTACCTTAACCCCAGTCTCAAACACTGCTCAGTTCCTGCCCTAAACTCATCATTATCTGTGACCATCTTCACACAAATTGCTGCATGATCTTGAGGTCTTTCCAAGCTGACCTCAAGTCATCAGATATTTACTGAACATTTACTATGGGCAAAACCTTGTGCAGGAAACCTTGTGTTAGCACCACAGGGAATGCTCACAGAAGAATAAGGAAAGATCTGCCCTCAAGCTCCTGTATCTAGAAGGAGTGGTAGGAAACATACACAGAAAGAAAGAAAGAAAGAAAAAAAGAAAGAAAGAAAGAAAGAAAGAAAGAAACCATAGTAGAAATACAAAGAACTCTTTATACAAAGTTGTATTATTCAGTTCAGGCTGCCATAATAGAATATCATAGACCAGGTGGCTTAAACAACAGAAATTTGCTTTCTCACAGTTCTGTAGTCTGGAAGCCCCAGATAAAGATCCAGGGGGTGTGTTTCTGGTAAGCTCTCTTCCCAGCTTGTAGATGGCCACCTTCTCATTGTGACCCACATGGCCTTTCTTTGATATCTACAAAAATAGAAAGACTGTTGTCTCTTCTCATAAGGGCACTGATCCCAATGAACCAGAGCCCTACCCTCAAGACTTCATTGAGCCCTAATCATCTCCCTAAGTCCCCATCTCTAAAACTACTGCATTGGGAGTTAGGTCTTCAAAATATGAATTTGTGGGGGACACAAACACTAAGTTTACAACAAAGGGTCTCAGAGTAGAGAGACTCTACCCGACTGGGTTGATCAGCAAAGCTTTAATGGTGGAGATTACACCATTAAACCATTAAGATAACCATTAAGGTGCCCTCCCTTCTGGTTACTAACAGAAGTCATGCATCAAGGGCCAAATACATGAAATAATATTTGTACATCAGTGTAGCTATTTCTGGTCAGTCCCTTACCTTGGCATTTGGCTCATGTGGCCTTCACCTTTCTTTACTGAGCTCCAGGCCTGCATATTAGTCTGCTCACTGGACATCTCCACTTTCATGACCCACAAGTGTCTAAAACTCATCATGTCCAAAACAGAATCCATTGTCTTCCACCACCAGCCTGTTCTTGTTCCTGTCTTCTTAAACTCCTTCACTCCTGAATTGAATCACCTAAAAGACCAGTTAAATCTCCTTCTTGCCTTTCTCATCCCCATGCCCTCCTAATAATTCTCACTGCCCATAACTTCCTTCACATCATTATTATCTACCTTTTGAACCTCTGAAATATAATAATTATTACATTTTAATAACAATAGCTAGCATGTAATGAGAGCTTTCTATATGGAAGGCTCTGCCCTGAGCACTTTATATATATGTATTGTTCCTTTTCATCTTCACAGCTATTATTATTTGCATTTTACAGGTTAGAAAACCAGGTCAACAGAAAGGCTAAGGAACCTGCCCAAGCACACAGCTGCTAAGTGGTAGAGCTGTTTTGAATCTCAGGTCTCTGAATCTAGAACTTGCCCTCACCATGACCCTAGCGTAGTCTGCCTTCTCAGCAGTGGACAGTCTCCTTCCAGATGACTCCCCTTCAACTTATCCTTCATTCCATTGCCAGAATTTTCTGTCCAAAATGCAATCAGTTGTTCTCACTTCCTGGCTTTGAATCCTTCAATGGCTTCCATTGTCTTTAGAATAAAACTCCATGGGACCACAAGACCCTCCACATAGGGCCTTGCCTTTCTCTCCAGCTTTACCTCCTTTTGTTTCCTCACCTCAGTCTTTTTGCTCTAATATTTCAACTACTTACCGTTCTCAGAATGTGCCGCTCTATTCTGTGCCTCCAGGCTGACATATGTGCTGTTCCTTCTTCACAGTATATCTTTCTTCATCAATTCATCATATTCCTTCCGATTTAAACTCCTATGCAGTTTTAAAATCCCAGCTTGGTCAGAGTTTCTATGAATTGTTCCTAGAGACCAGCCCCTCAGGGAAACAAGGCCAATTAGGCAAAAATCAGTAACTGAAAGCGAATTCCTGAATGGCCAATTTGTCAAGTGACCAGCTTACCAAATTTATCAAAAACATCAAAACATTGAGAACATTTGCAACAATCTATTTTGGATGCAATAGTTTGTACAGCTTTGTGAAGGTTTCTGTGAGGTTGTAGTTGCTCAGGTAAATGAATTGACCCCAGGATCCTGACCCACAAGTTCTTTACTTCTTTCTCTCTTTGGCTTCTGTACCATGCTCATACCTGTCTGGTGCATTTAACGCTCTGTGGGGTAACGCTCCTGGTCTCAAGCAGTTCTTCAACCTTGCCTTCCCAAAGTGCTGGGATTACAGGTGTGAGTCACTGCGTCCAGCAAGAAAGATAAATTATTATACAAAATGAAAATATACATTCTAGAAATTTGGAAGGTATATGATATTGAGACTTGTCCCTAACATTTTTGGAACTCACCTCCAATACAAAAGAAGGGCCACATACTTATCATACGTCAAGATATTTTATTTATTTTATTTTATTTATTTTATTTTTTGAGTTGGAGTCTCACTCCATTGCCAGGCTGGAGTGCAGTGGCACACTCACGGCCATCCCAGCATCGACCAGCTGGGCTCTGGCTATCCTTCCGCCTCAGCCTTCCAAGTAGTTGGAACTACAGGCATGTGCAACTGTGCCCAACTAGTTTTTTATTTTATTGTAGAGACAAGATCTCACCAAGTTGCCTGGACTGGTCTTAAACCCATGGGCTCAGGCAATCCACTCGCCACAGGATTACAGGCTGAGCCACCAAGCCCAGCCTGCCAAGATATTTTAAAGTTATGAAAGCAAACAAACTTTTAAATAAAATATAGTCTATATTTTTCACTTTGAAAATATAGCTTCAAAAATTATCTGGAGAATGGGATTGAATTTAGAATTCTCAATGGCAATGTGAGGATATCCAATCCCAGACCTTGGCACTTGGCTTCTTGCCCAGGCCTGTAGTCTACACCTCTTCCTACCCTGGCTCAGTTCCTCACTGTGAAGTACAACACACACATACACACACACACACATACACACACGCACGCACACACGCATGCACGCACGCATAGACACTTAGCCACCCTACACAACTACCTCATGGCTACCTTTTGATGACACAGTTGCATAGCCCACCCTCAGGAGACCAGACTCTGGGATGGTTAAGTTTCAATTTAATATGCGGTCTCTGGGGCAAAGAATTCCCGGTCCTATGTAGCTAAAATTTTCTTGGCTTGCAGCCATTAAATATTATGTTGGAAATGGAAAGATATTTACAGTATATTAAATCATAAAAGCAGGGTTTGAGGGTTTTAAGACATCTGTGTGATTTATTTTTGTGAAAAATTATATGCATGTATATATGTGTGTAGAAAAACATCTAAAGGGGTATACATCAAATTTATTATGGATGCTATTATCTCCACATAGTGGGATCAGGTATGATATTTTTCTTTTTAGTTACCTATATTTTATGTTTCCATTATGTATTTTATTTTAAAAATAATAAAAGTTAAAATCAAAAATATAAAAACAGTAATGTCCTTATACTGGAATAATTTCTACACTGTTTAAGTGAAGCATAGTACTTGTCAAAACCTCAGAAATTTAGCACTTCCTATCCAGGAATAGTAGAGGATTGATTAAATAGACCAGAGAACTAGCTGACTAGTGAGGAAAATACATGAAGCTATTGAGAACCCCATATTTACAGACATATGCTCATGAGGCTATGAATGTATACATTTGTACTGAGTCATATAAAAATACTCAAAGTCTACAGTGCATATGTGTTCATCCTGGTGCCTGGAATTCTGTGGACAGAGCAGTGCTCTGTTCTCCACAGAGCCTGTCACCAGCTGACTGAATTTGGGCAAACTGCTGTGGCCTCAAATGGTGGTGTCAGAGGATAAAACTAGTCATCAGCAAGATGCTTGGAGGGTCTCACAGAATGACTATCTCTCTGTCTAATATTACTGCACTAACATGGAATGTGAAGGGCATTATGTGTTAATATTCCAGGTAATTTTAAGGATTGTTTGTGCATGCGTGTGGACACATACACCATACCCAAAACATATGCACATTGGAAATGGAACCGGGATGCTCGTATGCATGACATTTCAATAACCTGAACTGTGGTTGAGTTTTCAGTCCACCGAGAGTAACTCTGTACCTAGAAGAGGAATCAGAATAATTATAAATTTTCAATAATCTCAGTGAATAGTAAATTGATCCAAGTATTACCTCAAAATGTTCAAGTTATAAATTTGTTCTAAACTTCTCCGAATTCATTTTTAAGTTTGTTTTAAATTAGCATTTCTTGCCATTTGTAATAAATAAGTGTTACATATAAACAAGAATGTGACATTTCTATTTTCGAGAAATTCTGTCTAGCCCAAAAATATTCACTCCAGGATAAACATCTGAAAAATATATATATAGTTCAATCCAGATTGAACTGTTTATTTCCTCTAAGTCCTAGAAAATTGATCTATTCCAAAACAAGAAAGAATTACACATTCAGGAGGTTTAAACATTCTGTTATCAATTTTGTTTCTCACAATACTAAAATAGATATATAATTATCTACATGAGCTACACAAATAGAAAGTGAGATATTGAAGAGGCATTCTCTGGTGAAAGAGAATTAAACACACTGAACGTGTTGCCATAACATGCTACATTCACACTCAAAATGCTGCATTTATTCATTATATTTACTTATCTAAGCAGTTTCTTACTGACCGTAAGATACATTCCAAAAATTGGCCATCTGGACATTAGAATACATACAGTATATTCATGGGATCAATATTACACTTTGGTCATTGGGTTTATAAGATAGGCCCTAGAAACCTACAACACCTAACCTATTATAGAAGCCGGTGAGCCTCGGAACCTCCATTTTATTTATAACATTGTTACAAAGGAGAAATATCTTTCAAAACACAGCTTAGAAAGTCATTTAACACCCTCCCTCCATGCTTTCCTTCCATTTTGGACACAAGAGGAAGGGAACACAGTGTCTAGGGAACACTCTGGCACTTTAGAATTCTGAGGTGGCCGGCAGATCTCTGCATTTTTTTTTTTTTTTTTTTCTTTTTTTTTGAGTCGGAGTCTTACTCTGTTACCCAGGCTGGAGTACAGTGGAGTACAGTCATGGCTCACTGCAACTTCCACCTCTGGGCTCAGGCAATCTTTCCGCCTCAGCCTCCCAGGTAGCTAGGACTCCAGGCATGCACTATCATGCTTGGCTAAATTTTTTTTTTTTTTTTTAATTTTTTGTAGAGATGAGGTCTTGCTATGTTGTTCAGGCTGGTCTCAAACTCCTGGGCTCAAGTGGTCCTCCCACCTCAGCCTCCCAAAATGCTGAGGTTACAGGTGTGAGCCACTACACTCAGTCTGCTTTTATTATTATTATTAATTATGTTTTGTTTTTCTAATTAAAAAACAAATGTATGTTCGTTGGTATAAAAGCTAGCCTTCCCTTGTCTTATTTTTTCAAAAATGTCCAGCCCCTCCTTTTTTTGTGTTTTGTTTTGTTGTTGTTGTTCAGATGAACTTTCAATTCATTTTGTACAGTTTCCAAAAATGTTATTGGGATTGTAATTGAGATTGCATTTGATTCATAAAATGCATTCAGGGAGAAGTGACAATTACATAATGCTGTCTTCCTGTAAGATTTCAGCATACATCTTTCTATTTTTCCAAGGATTTTTTTTATGCCCCTCAGAATTATTTCAGATTTCTTTTCTTATAGGAACTGTACATTCCTTACTAAATTTATTCCCAGGTATTCCATGGTTTTGTTGTTGTATAGTTGCTACTGTGAGGGAGAAAATTTCACCGTCACATTTTCTAACTATTATTTTTCTTAAAAAAAAAAGAAAGCTAATTTTTATATAACTATTTTATCTAGTTACATTGCTAAAATTGCTTATTACCTATAATAAAATTCACATTAATTCTCTTAGACTTAATACATATGTAATTATACCTTCTGTAACTAATGATCATTTTGTCTTCTTTTATGTGCAAAGATATTTGTAACCCAAAGAGTGCCTTAATGAATTTATGGAATCGGTGTGTTGGAAGTAGCCCAGGCTCATACGGCTCACAAGAACTGATTGCTACATTTTCAGGAATTTTTGCAAGCTTCCTGACAGACATCAATTTAGTAGCTTGAAACTGGTGGCTGGGCTCCGTGGCTCAGCCTGTAATCCCGTGCCTTGGGAGTCTGAGTGGATTGCCTGAGCCCGAGGGTTTGAGACCCGCCTGGGCAACTTGGCTAGACCTCATCTCTACAATAAATCGAAAAAATTAGCTGGGCATGGTAGCACGTGCCTGTAGTTCCAGCTACTTGGAAGGCTGAGGCGGAAGGATCGCCGGAGCCCAGCAGGTCGAGGCTGCGGTAGCTGTGAGCGGCCACTGCACTCCAGTCTGGGCGACTGGGTGAGACTCCAACTCAAAAAAAAGAAACTGGTGATAGGTGGGAGTATTCACACCATGGTAGTAAGGAATGGCTACACATTGGCGCTCCCACTGTTATCTCCATCCCACACCAGCACCACCAACTGGTTTTCAAACATTTACCAGCACATCACTGGATTCACTCCATACCTACCACATCCTAGATTAAAAACAAAACAAACAACAACAAAACTTTGTTTTTAAAAGCTTCTAGAAGTGAATATACAGGTTACAATTAGAACTCAATTCAAAGAGTAACAGTCTTATCCAAAAATCCGTCTTTACTTCTAAGCACGAAAGAGATGCTACTGCTCTCTCTGACTTTGGACTTGAATTTAAATCTTTTAAGTTTAACATCTTTTTGCTGTGTGGAAATGCAAATCAAAACCACAATGAGATACCACATCACGCTCACTAGAATGGCCAAAATAATGTTGACAAGAATGTGTAGGCGTGGGAACTTTCATACATTGCTGATAAGTTGTAAAATGATGCAGCCAGTTTGGAAAACAGTTTGGCAGTCCCTCAAAATGTTAAACATAATAGCACACGATGGCAGAGGTTTTTTTGCAAATCATTTATCCAATAAAAGACATATTTAGAATATGTGAAAAAAAAGAAAACCCAATTTAAAAATGGACAAAGAATATGAAGAGACCTCCAAAAAAGATACACAAATGACCAACAAGCACACAAAGGGATTTTCGACATCATTAGCCTTTAGAGAAGTACAAATCAAAACCACAATGAGATACCACCTCACATTCACTAGGATGGTGATCATCGAAGTGACAAATAATAAGTATTGGTGAGGATGTGAAGTCTGAACACTGATACACTGCTAGTGGCAATGTAAAGTGGTGCCTCCACTGTGCAAAAGAGTCTGGCAGCTCCTCAAAGGTTGAAAACAAGTGACTATATGACCCAGCAATTCCATTCCTAAGTGTATACCCAAGAGGAATAAAAACAATACGTTTCTACACAAAAACGGGTGTACAAAGCTTCATAGCTTCATTGTTCATAATATCCAAAAGGTGGAAACAACCCAAATGTCTATCAACTGATAAATGGAAAACAGAATGTGGTACATGCATACAATGGAATATTCTTTGACAATTAAAAAAATGAAGCACAGATATATGCTACAACATGAGCAGATCTCAAAAACATTACTAGAACATCCAGAGTAGACAAATCCATACAGAAAGTAGATTTGGGATTATCAGGGGCTGGAAGGTGGGAGGGGAGTGAGAGACAAATCTAATGTGTACAGGGTTTCTTTGGAGGATGACGGTGTTTTAAAATTGATAGTGGTAATTCAAAACTGTGTGACTATACTAAAATCCACCGAATTTCATACTTCAAAAGGGCAAATGTTATTGTATGTAAATTACAATCTGTTATAAACATATAAATCTGTTATAAAAATATATATATATATGCTGTGTGACCTTGAATGGGTTATTTAATCTCTCTGAATATCAATTTGTTATTTCTATAGATTTGTATGGGGCTTTATCAAAATATATATAGGTTTAATCAATATTGATATATAATCACTATTTTAAGTGATCTATATATATTTGTCACTTAACACCATACCTGGCACGGAATATGACCTCTGACTATGAGAGCAATTACCTTAAATTCTTTATGCTACAGCATAACTCCTTTTTATGAGTTGTTTTTGTGTGTAAGTGTGTGTGTGTGTATGTTATCCAGCCATTCTCCTCTTTATAATTTATTCATCTTATACTTGAAAAATCATAATTATTCAGCGACCCTTGAGTTCACCTCTCAATATGATGAATAAAACCAGATTTACAATACTTACCAGACTTTCCATTGATCTGCTTGACTCTATTAATGTGTGTCCTGTATTAAATAATTCCAAGAAGGCAGGGCCTGTGCCTGTTTTTGTTCAACCTTGAATCATCTGTGCCAGCCCATGCCAGACACACAGTTAGAGTTCAAGAAAAAATTGTATAATGAATGCATAAATAGATATCTGCTCTATGAGTAGCCTTCCTGTAAAAGGTGGTTCTCACGGAGGGATGGGGTGTGAAGAGAAGCAAGTTGTCATACAGGTTGTCATATCTGAATCACCTGGAGTGATTGTATAAAGTCATCTGACACCTTCTCCCCAGGGCATACCATACCAGTAGCTTACAAGATGCTACTTCAGGGGCAAGAAGGCCTACTTTACCCAGAATACACTTTGTATAGTCACTAGTGACAGGAATTTTTAAAAAATGGAACACAAAACCTTTCACTCATAGTCAGAAATCAAGGTTAAGGTACAAAAACCTTCAGCTACGGTGACATGATAGAAACACCACTGACTGGACCAAGAGTCCACAAAGCTGGACTTTAGACTTGCCTTGACTTTAGACATGGGTATGTGACAGGAAGGAAAGAGGGCTAAATACACAGGCTGCTGAGAATCCAAAGGTGTGAAGACACAGAGCACAAACAAGGGACAAGTGAAAGCGGAATAAGGTGCTTAACCCTTCATCTTCTTCCTAATTATGCTTGCATCAAGCCTACCCTGTCTTGAACCCATTTGCTTTTTGCTGTCAACGTGAAAAGTTTGTAAGTCATTTTGCCCGGGTTTTGGTACTGCCTTGGCCATCAGGGTCTGACCACAGACCCCTTCCAGTGATATTTCCAGACATAAACCGGGAGGATAGTTTATTGTCTCCTGTGTGCTGCCCTCACTCTTATTTCCCAACATGTGTTAGTTGTTTTTGAACAGAGCTCTAATTGCTAGCTCATATTCACCTTTTGATCCAATCTGATTCCCAAGATCCTCTGCTATATTCACACTTTGTTTTTAACCTTTTACACTGTAAAATATAAAACACGGTATACCAAATACAAATATACAGTGTAATGAGCTATTGTAAAGTCAACATTTGTGTAACCGATAAACAGGTTACATTACATACATATGTATAATGTTATATTAACATGTAACTGATAAACGGGTTATATTATATACATATATAAAAAATATTACATTAATTTTATTATATATAATTTTATAGTATTATTTATTGTTTTACTATATTATTTATTATTTTATTATATGTAAGTTAAACCTCAGCAGGAATTTTCTTTTTTTCTTTTTGAGTTGGGGTCTCACTCTGTTATCCAGGCTGGAGTACAGTGGCTCGATCATTGGTCACAGCAGCCCAAACTCCTAGTTTCAACTCCCACGTCAGCCTCCTGAGTAGCTGGGACTACAGGCATGCCACCATGCTAGACTAATTTTTTTACTTTTATTTTTGTAGAGACAAGGTCTCACTATGCTGCCTAGGCTGGTCTCGAATTCCTGGGCTCAAGCAGTCCTCCTACCTCAGCTTCCCAAAGTGCTAAAATTATAGGTGTGAGCTGCCACGCCCAGCCAGGAATGATTTTTTTAAGGAAAAAAAAGAGAGATAATATACTGTAACTAACTCTGTAGGTTCCCATGTATAACCCTTTTCCAATCACAACTTCTACATTTCTCCCTGAAGAAACCATTATTCTCATATTTATGGTATTCCCTTTCCTTCATGGATTTACCACCTAAGTATCGTCCCTTTCTAAAGTAGTTTAACTTTATGTCCTTTTGAGTTTTATCTAAATAGATTCATACAATATATATTCCATCATGCTGGACCTCTTTCCACTCAACATTGTTTTTAAGCTTCAACCAATTTATTGCCTATAGCTGTTGTTTGTTGATTTTCATTTATGTATAGTATTCTAATGAATGAACATTCCATAATTTGCTCATACATTTTACTGTTGGTAGATATTTGTGCTGCTTCTGGTTTCAGGTTACTATGAGTAATACTGCAATGAACATTTATGTCCATGTCTTTTGATGTGCATGCATGTCTAAGACTAGGCTTCTGATGACCTGTCTGGCAGTATGTGTGTCTTCACCTTTACTAGTTAAACTACTTTCTGAAATGATCGTACTGATTTATATTCTGACAGCAGTGCATAAGATACCTGGTACTATCAGACTTTTTCATTTTCATTGATCTTGTGAAAAGCAGGACCTCATTATCACTTTAATATACATTTCTGCCCCATGACTTTTTTGAGAGGTTGAGGGTACACTTTATTTTTTAGTATTAGCTCCTCCTGAACATTTGTCTGATGATTTCTTTCCCACCTACTGGCATGAATTATCTATTTCTACATAACAAGTTATATCAAAACTTAGTGGTTTAACATTGATTATCTCACACCCCCATTTGCATAGGTCAGGAATCTGGGAGTGCCTTAGCTGGGTGGTTTTGGCTCAGGTTCTCCCATGAGGTTGCAGTTGAGATGTCTGCCAGGGCTACAGTCATACAAAGGCTTATCTTGGGCAGAGGAATCGTTTCTAAGGTAACTAATGCACGTGCCTTGCAAGTTATGGCTGACTGTTGGGAGGAAGCCTCAGTTTCTGTTCACATGGACACCACTGTAGGGCTGCCGTAGCGCTTCATGGCCTGGCAACTGATTTCCCCCAAAGCGAATCATCCAAGAGAGAGATCAAGGCCAGGACTGCAGTCATCCAAAGACCTGACTGAGGCTGCTGAATCTGCTTCTAAGATGCTTACTCACATAGCTGTTGACAAAAAGCTTCAGTTTCTCTTCAGTTGTGGGCAGAGGGCCTCGGTTTCTCATCACATGGGCCTCTCTATAGGTCACTGAGTGTCCTCATGACATGGCAGCTGGCTTCATCCAGAGCAGGCGATCCAAGAAAGAACAATGTCCAGAAGTCACAATTTCTTAATAAACTATCTCATAAGTGACATCCCATCATATTGTCATTTTCTACTGGGCCCACAGAACAACACTATTGAATGTGGAAGGGCACTATATGGAGCACTCATTCCAGGAAGCAGGGGCCATCAGGGCCATCTTGGAGGCTGACTACCACAGGAGGCACTCACTCGATGTCTGAACAAATGAATAAATCAATCTCTTCGGGAGCACATTCAAAGTACTTGTCATGGAAGAACCAAAATGAACTCATTTATCTTAATGCAGTCTTGGGTATAAAAAGTCATCCCTAGACACTGATTAGGACCACAAATGCTACTTGAGAGAGGCTCCTACACATTATTCACCCACTCTCTGAATACAAGCACCTTGTCATATTTTAGGACTATAAACTCAGATCAAAGAAGATAGAATGATTGACCCAAGGTCATTAAGTAGGTCAGATGACCCAGGGGTAGACTCCCTGCCTACTGAGAGTTAGGGTGAGTTTCAGATAAGCGCACCTTCTGGGTTCTGTTGAGATGTTTATAATGCCGAGTCTACTTCTATTTTCACTTCTATTGGGTCCAGGGGATGGCCAGCTCATAGCACATTAATAAGTCAACTTTTCCCTCCGCTAATTTTGGGATGAGACACACTTTCCCACTATGTTCTATTCTCTGGTGTAAAAGCAGAATAAATAAGTGACTTTCCCTGCAGATTTTTTTTTTGGGGGGGAAGCAGTTTATTAAGAATACAGAAAAGCTCTCAAGCAGGAAGGGACTCAAAAGAGGGTTGCCCCTCCCAGCAGATGTTTATAGAAGATTATAATATCACTTAATAGTTGTATACCCCAGAAGAAGAATGATGGCCTCATTCCTTTCATCTTGACTTTTTGTGTCATACTAGTTCCTGGATGGCCTGTCCTTTCCTTAACTTCTAATGTCAACCTATTTTAATTCTACCAGCTACAGACAAGTTTTTCCCTCTTCAAGAAGATTCCCTGATCATTTCCTTCAGAGTACTCACTTCCTTATTGGGACAATCTATCTCATAAGTTGTCTCACTCTTAGGACATTTGACTACATTTTTTTAAGTATTTAGATAAATGTAAGATGCATCATTCATATTTAGATTCTCCACCTCCCCAGGAATAAATGAAAACATTTGATTTCCTTCAATAGAATAAGAGTTTAAATTCACCACAGGGGCTCTTTATTCTTGGAAACTCTGGGGTAAATAATTTTGTAATATTCAAAGTATTTTTCAATTTTTGTTTATTTTTTAGGTTTTTTTTTTTTTTTTGGTTTTGCTTTTTGTTGTAATTTCAGATTTTTTATATTATTACACTTTTGAAGGCAGGACACCCATACTGTGAAATTAACAGATTGCACATGTGCAGTGTTGATACACGTCCCCTTTAACAACATTAAATTCACGAATCACATGCATTTCTAAAGCCCTTTGAAAATGTGTGTCATGCTTATGGGTGGCCGCATTCCAGAGAACTGAATATGTGCTAGCAATGGAGAGGAGGCTTGGGGGTGGGGAGGAAACCCTTACAAGGCAAGAGAACTGAGCATGTGCAAGGCTCTCCACCCAACGAAGGAGGGCAGAGGAGTGCAGTTGTGGAAATACAGAGGGGAATGAAAAGAGAAAGGAAATAGACGGGAGAGAAGGGAGTCTGACCACACTCGAGAGATCACCCAGAATCCACAGTGGGCAGAGTAGGAGGGTGCCCCTCAATCAGAGCACCACCTGTAAGTAACTGTTGACTTCTAAGACCTTTGTGGCATCTTTTCACCAGGCCCCATCCTTAGGGGATGCCCAGACCAACATCTCACCCTTCACACTCAGTGACTGGTGAAATACCAGGCCTTTACCTCGCTTACGTTTTGTCACCCTGTGTCAGAATTGTAGCTTTGAATTTTTAGAGGTGGTATGGTATGGTGGAGTCCAATGGACTTGAAGGAATTCTGGCTCTGCCACTTAGAAGCTGGAAAGTTACCTGATCTCTTGAAACTTCCATTTTTTCCCATTGCAAATGAGGGCTAATACTACCTAAGCAATGAAAGATTCTTGTGAGGAATACACATTAGTTGGTACTCAGTACATAGCAGCTATTGAAAAGCCATGTAGCGTGGTGGTTAAAAGCATGGAGTGTGGATCTCAATGGGGTTTGAATCTTAGCTTCGTCACCTGTTTTCTGTGACTGATTTTCTTTGTGCCTCATTTTCCTAATCTATCAAATGGGGATAATAGTACAGTTTCTACCTAACAGACTTGATGAGGTATATAATGATTATAATTCAGAGCCAGTCATAGAAAAAGCATTCAGTAGAAGGAACAGTAGCAGCAGCAGTAGTAATTGTTGTTATTATTATTATTATCAACAATGCAGTGGAAGTTAAGACCATGTGCTCTCCTACCTGGGTTCAGATTCTGGTTTTACTCTTTCCCAGCTGTGTGATCCCAGAGTCTCCATTCTGTCATCTGCAACTCGGTGATAATAGTAGTATCTACTCCATAGGATTAAATGAATTAATATATGCAAATGTCTTAGATCAGTGCTGGTGCATAGTAAACAATAAATTTGAGCTGTTAAATTCCAATCAGTCCTCCTTTTCGTTTCTAGGTATTTCTGGGGGTAGTTTTAAAGCTTGATATTTTGTACAATTAAATAAATGTAAAATTTGTGTACTATATGATGATTAACCTGGACTACCAGTTTTCCTGGAAATAAGCCAGGCTTTCAGCCGTAAAAGGTTTTCAGCTGGGTCCCAGCTGACCATCTCTCTGGTGCCGATGTGTGTAGCAGATGGTGAACTGCATTTTCTAAACTATGCCTTCCAAAGAGAAGATTAGAAAGTTCTCAGAAAAAAATCAAATGCCCTCATTACAAGAGAGTGCCATTGTCTCAGCTCTCCCACCCTACACCTTAATGATTGGCTCAGTGGAGTCCCACACAAAAGGAAGAGACCTCATAATTAGGCACACTGGAGAATCTCCCCATGTGCTGCAGCCTGAGGTTTCCAATGACACACCAAAAGCCAGCCACTTCAAACCTCTTTTTCACTTTGCTCTCTGGCTATACTGCAGTAACAGCACAAGTCGTTTGTTCAGATACCGGAAAGGCTTACAGTCCAGGAAATTTTTTTTTTCTTCTTGTCTACAGCCAGTAATCTTGTAGCATGGTGATGTCACCCCACAGTTATGCAATATGACTTAACTGTTGGATAGGTGACAGGAATTCCACTGACACCAAGATCACAGTGAAACTGCTTAGCTGCTAAATTAGTCATATTGTACATTACAGATAAGTCACTTTTAAGCTGTGATTAACTGCCAGTTCAAACACTACTATTGTCTGGGGAGGGAAGTCAGGGTCCCATCACTCATAGTTTAAATGATCACATCCAGTTATTCCAGCATCTGAATAATGCAAACAAGGGGTTATTGAACTTTCAATATCACAGGCCACTTGAAAAGGGACACAGTATGAAAAGGAAACACTTTATCCTCCATTTTTAGGGGAAATTTTGTACAAAGTTTTTTTGACTGTCTTCTAAAATTAGTCATCTTAATCTCCTGATGACTTTCCCAATCCAAATAGGAGGAGAATAGGATCCTGTTCCTCACTGACAACAGGGATTGCTCAGCATTGTTTTCTTTTTTTCACACAAACTGGCCTCTGTCCTACAATTCAACCACACTGTGAAAGGGAACTTTTTACTGACCACAAGCCATGATGAGGTAGATGTCACTTATTCTACAATATTAGTTGTTAAAATAATGCTTAACTTTTCCCATTTTAACACGTGTTGGAAAAATTCAGGAAATACTGAAATGTACAAAAAAGAAAGTCCCCCACAGCCCCCCTTCCCAAAATAATCATAACTAAAACTGTAATTGTAATTTCTTCTCATCCTAATAGACACTGCATAAATACAATAGCCTAATAAGCTCCTTGCCCAGCAATGTGCTGGGTGCTAAGCATAGAAAGATAAATAAGACTCCATCCCTGCCCCTCAAGGAGTACACAGTTTTACTGTAATGGGGTATCTGAACACAAAAGAGGCATTTAGCAGAGGCCGCAGGGTATTGGATGTAAAGTGGAAGAGCTGAAAGGGATTATCAGAGCAGATTAGAGAAATCCTGGAGCAGGCTTACTCAAAGTGTGATCCATGAGTTGACAGAAGATTTTGTAAACTACCAAGAGAAACTGAGAGTCCACATTTACAACTTTCAGAGCTATTTGATAGAGTAATTAATTCTGTTGAATCTAATAATTTTTAAAATTGGGCTTATATTTTATGTCTTTTTAATTCATTTTTGTTGTATTTATTTTTATTGCATTTTCAAAAATATCAGTTCATGATAGATTAGAGATTAAAACACACACACACACACACACACATATATATAACTTCTCTGTCACAATGAATAGCTTGAAAACTACTGTCCTCAGTGACTCAATAGCATAACTAAGTATAGGCTGACCAACTGTCTGGTTTGGGCTAAAACTGGGGAGGCTCCAAGCAAATCAGGAGAACTGGCCACCTTGGAAGTGTTTACTACTAATAAAAAGTTTTCTTCGTGAGAGAATAAATTAGATGAAGGAGAGGCAATCATCATCAGAGAAATAGTAGAAGAAAATTTCTCTGAACTAAAGAGAAGTTTTAGTCTTTAGGTCTAGTGGGTTCACTGATGGCCAGGCACGATTTAAAAGATAGTTGCAGCTAGCTATATCCTCACGTACTTTCTAAATTTTAAGGATCAAGACAAAAATCCTGTAAGATTATACACACACAGCAAATTGAAATGAATACAATAAATTAATCATGTGGTATAACATGGTATCTTATAATATTACATTTCTTTAACAAAAAAGATGTGTGTTTTCATTTCAAAGTTGAGAGAAAAAAATAAGAATTGTCCTTTTTATATAAATGTAACAGTGAGGATAATAAAATGGAAATAGAAAACAATACCAGGAAAGAGGAAAATGCGTACACGCTGATATTAAGAATTAACATAATTGTTTTGATTTAGCAACAAATTTGGCTGTACACTTCCTGGTGGGGATAAGGAGGCTAGGAATCACAATCATGAAAATCACTTTTATTATAATGAAGGGGAAAGTATGTAAGTTTCTTAGCAAGACTTTTTTTTTTCCTAGTACTGAAATCTGAAACAAATTATTTCGATGTGGTTAATACCAGGGTCATTGAGTGGTGTGGTAGACACTGCCCTCAATAGCATCTCTGCAGTAAATGTAGGAGTGAATCTTATATACCTGCTACAGGGATCTTCAAATCAGCAAAAGATTTCAAGATGTATAAATATATTATAACCTAAAGACTTTATTTTATTCTGGGATAGGCCAGGCACATGGCACCTGCCTATAATCCCAGTGCATTGTGAGGCCTAGTGGAAGGTTCATTTGAGACCAGGAGTTTGAGACCAGCTTGGGCAACATAGAGAGACCCTCATCTCAAAAAGAAAAAAAAAGGATAGAATTTAGACTATCCTAGGTGAATAGAAACATATGTTCTCTAACTATTATTCTCAAAGCCAAGCTTGTGTAACAACAGGTAATTTGAGGGCTCACAATGTTTGAAAAGAAGTTACTCTGGTGCTTTCTATTGCTGACTAAGGGTATAAAAGTGTCTAGTTTCAAAGGAAATGTAGTTGGACTTTGTTTACCCAGCCCTTTCAGCACTGATATTAGTACTGTACAACAAATTTGTGTGGGATTAAGCTACTATACTTCACACAATGAGTTTTCTTTTAGTGAGTATAAAAGGTTGTCTAACCTTCTGGCCGGGCGCGGTGGCTCAGTCTGTAATCCCAGCACTTTGGAAGGCTGAGGCGAGAGGACTGCCTGAGCCCAGGGGCTTGAGACCAGCCTGGGTAATTTGGTGAGAGCTCGTCTCTACAATAAATCAAAAAATAAGCCGGGTGTGGTAGCGCGTGCCTGTAGTTCCAGCTACTTGGAAGGCTGAGGTCAAAGGATCACCTGAGCCCAGCAGGTCGAGGCTGCGGTGGCCGTGAGCAGCGTGCCTTTGCGGTTCAACCTGGGCAAGTGAGACTCCAACCTAAAATGAGACTCCAACCTAAAAAAAAAAAAAAAAAACAACCAACATTCTTATTAGTTTTATTTATCCTCTAGCACTCAATAAATTTAATAAATATTGTAGCAGTTTCATTAATGCAAATGGAATTATCAAAATATTGTTATAATACCCAGTCCTGACAATTTTAAGTTAGAAAAACTTCTTTTATATGTAATTTGTTTGAATGAGCAAAAAATCAGCTTGCAAATCAAAGATGTACATTATGATATATTTTTGTAATACATATATATATATATATTTTTTTTTTTTTTTTTTTGAGTCGGAGTCTCACTCTGTTGCCCAGGTTAGAGTGCAGTGGCATGCTCATGGCTACCGCAGCCTCAACGTACTGGGCTAAGGCGATCCTTCCACCTCAGCCCTCCTAGTAGCTGGAACTACAGCTGCATACTACCGCACCTGGCTTTTTTTTTTCTTTTTTACTGTAGAGACGAGGTCTCACCAAGTCGCCCAGGCTTGTCTCAAACCCCTAGGCTCAGGCAATCCTCTCACCTCAGCCTCCCAAAGTGCTGGAATTACAGTCTGAGCCACCGCACCCAGTAAAATACATATTTTTGAAAACATATTATCTACAAATATAAAAGCATAGAAGGAGCATTACAGGTATATTGTATAATAAAAACATTGACCTTGATTATCTCTGGGTGGCAAGATTTGGATGACATTATTATTATTATTATTATTATTTACTTTTCCATATGTTTGAGTGTTCTGCAGTTAAACTAGTAGTATTTTTGCAAGAAGAAAAATAATATTATTGTTTTACTTAAAGGCAGGTAGGGATGAGAGCAAGTAATGTCTCTATAGCATCCCTAAGGAAAATCAGTTGAATGATCATTATCCTGCCCTTTAATGATTTAGTGATTTTTAAGGGTTGGGTAATTTAAGAAAGAGTAAAATTAGAGCTAGAGACAAATAGCAACCATGCCACTTTAGCAGCTATTTGACTTTGGATAAATATTACAACTTTTAATTCTCTGGTTCTTCACCTTCAAAATGGAGACTGGGTTGTTTTAAGCATCAAATGGAATTGCTGATGCCAAGTAGAGTGCCTGGAATGAAATAAGTGTTCAATAAACATTACATGCTATTTGCTAGCCCCAGTCCTAAAAGGGTTTGGCCTGGTTCTATAAATGTTAGCTCTCTTCTCTATGGTAGCTTTATGTAAACCTGGTTTCAGTCCAATCAATGTGATAGAGAAATAAGGAGACTCACCATCTCTCCTTTTCCATGTTCACTGTATAGAAGAAGAAAAAGGAAGACATTGCAGATCTACTGAATATCAGGTACTATGTTATGTGTATACTTTGCCTAAGGAAGTTTCTGTATTTTTTCCAAATGCTTAAACATCTGCAAAATGTCTCAAGTTTCTACGTTATTATTAATGCATTTGCCTCTTGGGAACTATCTTGCATTCTAGCACCATTCACCCTAAAACAGCTTCGTTATTCCTATTTTTATCATCATAGACTCTTAGTTGTGACAGAAATTTGGTGGGTTAGGTCACCATTACAGTTAGGTCACATTTTTTTAGAACTTCATTTCATAGCATTTGGGACCCCAGGAACATAAACTTTATTATTCTAGCCCTTTATCTGCATGGCAATATGTCTCCAATCTTTATTTTTTACATGAATTGGCTGGTTCTCTGTCTCTTTAATATATGTTAAGCATGCCTTACTTAAATGAACCTCATTCTATTTGGAAAAAGTCAGATAGAAAGCTAATGAAATGGGTGTCTCTAATTATCAGGCCCCAGTTTTGAAAATTGGACCAAATTAACCCTTCTAAAAAGAACTGAATCTCATCAAATTTACAACATGGGAAAGCATTCCAGTACAAGAATGCTTCTGGGTCTGTGACAACTCATTTTCTTGATAACTTTGCCTCAATATTTCAGACAGAGACAGTTAAGCAATTGTAGAGCGGCCTGCAGCATTTGGGAATGGGGCCTCCCTTCCTAATGATCTATTGCAGTTGTATTGCACAACAAAGGTTTCTATTTTCCTACTTTTTTTTTTCTTTATCCTGTGCCAACTAAGCCTTTTTTTTTACACTCCCTTAAAACCTCGCCCTTTCTCATCTTTTATGCTTTTGTCCTCCTCACATGAATACCCTAAGAAGGCAAATTACTAACTGCATCTCTCAAAGTCCCAAATAAATATAATGTAATTAGCCACATAAACATGACCCGCATCTTTTCCCCCTGAACCCTTTCCCAGCAATTTGTCCACTAGAGCTTGAGTTTTCTGCAAACACTTTCCCCAGGAAAGGTCCCCAGATGGCATGTGATCTTTCCATTTTAGATAAGCTGCCTTGATCAGGTGTCACCCAACTGACCTGCTTTTTTCTGCCTTTATTCTCAACACAATGTTGTCTCTACAGACTATCCACTAAGTCCTGGTTTTTCTTCACTGAATTCCATTCTCAGCCCTATCCCTATACCACACTTGACACATGCACTAGTTGCTAACGTACCTTTTATTATTCCCTCATGATTCTCACTGGGTCTCTGAACGACCTTGAAATGATGTGGTCATTTCCCCAGTGTTCTCTTCCAATACTTTGGCTGGACAGAGCTCGGTTCAGGTTTGTCATCACCTCATTCACATTTTTAGTTTCTAGTTGGCGGGGAGCCAGACCTCAGCTCTCTACCCCATGCTCACCTTGCTAGCTACCTATCCAGGTCATGATTTTTATTGATGTGTCTCTCCCTATTTGAGGGAGAAAAATCCAACCCGAAGCAGTGAAGATGAATGACAGAGGAAGAAATTGACAAGGGTTCTGGGATGCTCTTAGAGCATGGATCCCAAAGTAAGAGAAGATCCTAGATGCCATCTAGTCTAATTCTATCAATTGACAGGTGAGAGTTGAGACTTCAGAATATAAAGTCACAGGCCATTCAGATGAATTAGTACAAGAGCCGCCAGAAGCATTTCCAAAGGGTTAAAATCTTTGACTTTGAAATCATATAGACTGGTTCAAATCCCAAGCTGTGTGGCCTTATACTATTAATGTAAACCCACTAATCCACATTATCCTCCCCTATTAAAATGAGGATGATACTAACTAGCCTAGTGGGTTGTTGAGCTGGATATATGATTGCTATGAATTATTAACCAGAATCTAGTTCTATTGACTTCCAGTCAAATGCTCTTCACAAGATAATGCTGTTGTTATGGTTCTAGTGCCAATCTTTCAAGATTCCATTTCTAATAATGTTCTGACTTTGAACGACTTATTTACAAAATTGTGCTTCTCTTGATTAACCCATATGATAAAGCTAATAATAACACCTAGTATTTATAGCTGTAAGGATTGAATAGACAATCCTTGTAAATATAGCATTTCACACAGTGTCAGGCATGTAGAAAACAACAAAGCATTGAATAGTTTTATATAGCCTCAAATGCCCAGAAAAAAATGAATGAATGATCAGGATACTCTTCTGCCACATACTCTCAGAATCAGATCCAAGGTTGTTTACTTGTTTCTCTTTGGCCTACAGGGCTGATATCCATTCATTTAAATAACGGGTAGCATTAGAACATGTAGAGATGGAAGAAAACATATTTTCAACCAAAGCAACTGCTGTGAGCAAAGGGGAGAAAGGGGACGGTGTATGGCAGGTCTCTTAAACACTAAGTAATTAATTCTGTTTGGCTTCAAAGACTTCAAATTGGCCTCCCTACCTGTAGTCTCATCCCCTTCTTGCTGCTGCCAGAAATAAAATACTAATTTAAATATGATTGCAATCTTTCCAATTGTACTGCTCCCCCATCAAATTCAGAATACAGTGCCAAGTCCTTAGCACAACCTTCCAGGCCTGTCATGATCGCTCCCTGCCTGACTTGCCAGTCTCAACTCCTCTGCTCTGCCAACTGCCCTCCCTGAACCACATGTACTTGTCTGAATCATCTGACTCACCTTCAGCCTTTTGCATGGGCTGTTTCCTTGGCCCAAAACACTGCCCTACTTGGCCTTCAAAACTTAGTTCAGAGGTTGCCTATAGGAAGTCTTCTTTGACACCTTTTGCCTATACCCAACATTCTCCCCTGCCTCCCCACCCCCACATACACAAGAGCAGAATGTCCCCTTAGAGGTCCCATAGCATCCTATGTTGACCTCAAGCACATCTGGTAAGGCATGGGATTCCATGTGTGTCTCTCCCTCTCTAGCATGCAAGTTCCCTGATCACAGAGAGAGGCTGGGCCTTTTAACGGACCTACTGTGTGCTGAGCACTGTTGTAGGAACTTGGAAACAGAGAACAAGAGAGACAAAGTTCCTGATACCTCAGAGTTTACAATCCAATGCCGTAGGTCAGATAATTAACAAATAGATAAAGGCCTAAATAAATATTTTCAGATCATGACAAGTGCTATGAAGATAATTAAATGGCCCAGTTTGCTAAAAAGTAGTAAGAGAGGGGAAGGACAACATAAGGCTATGTGGTTTCATCATGGAAAAGAACTGATGAGGAGCCAGCCATGCTTGAGACTGTCAAGGGCAAGATGGTTCATTGCTGAGGGAAGAGTAAGAGTTCATTTTTTGAAGGAATGAAGGGATTGGTTGGGATTTAGTTCAAGGATATAAAGAAGACTCAAACTCCCACCATGGAACAACAAGGAGTACAGTAACTTTCCAGAGCAGGGACATAAGACAGAAAAAAGCACCAAAATTATCACATCTATTTCAGACTGCGGGCCTTGGGAGGGGTGATCAGAGGTTAGGCTAAACTGGTGATCTCAAGGCAAAGCAGATTTTGGTTTTTGTTTTTAGAAATGGGGTCTCTCCATGTTGCCCAGGCTGGAATGGAGTGACTATTCATAGGCATGATTGATGCACACTGCAGCAGACCAGCTCCTGGACTCAAGCAATCCCTCTGCCTCAGTCTCCCAAGCAGCCGGGACTATAGGTATGTACAACCGCACCCAGCTTGAAGTAGGTTTTTATAAACCAACATTTCTTGAAGAATGTTCTAGAAACACTAGACTAAATCCTGGAGTTGCCATGAAATCTCAGTTTGGGAAATATTGGTCTCCCAAATCTCACCCCACCACCACTTGGGCACTCACAATGCATATTAGCATATTAAAGACTCTGAATGTCTCAGCATTTGGAAAACCTGGCTAACTTTTATTTTCCAAATGAATTTGACCACTGTATGCTTTTTGTTTTGTTTTGACCACTGTATGCTTTTTGTTTCGTTTTGTTTTGTTTGAACACAACAGTGCTTTAATCCTGTGAACCAGTATTTTGTAAAACACACTTTGGGAAATTCTGATCTAAATCACAACCCACAAGCCTCACTGTGGTAATTTCTAGTTTCCAGTTCCATTTTGTTCAGCGGATGCATTAAATAAATAAGGTGATAGGATATTTGAAAAATCTATAATAGTTTGCCTTGTACATGTGAAAACAGAAGATTCAAGAGTCTCAGTATCTAATTTTATCACACTTATTTACCTTAAAATAATTTCAACAGAACTCAAAATTGGTTAATACATGTAAAGATAAAATGTATAAATATATACTAATATAAGTTTTATGAAAAAAGGAATCTAAATAGTAAAGGTTAAAATCGAATTTGAATGCATTTTTATGCACTGTAGATTAGTCAGATTTTTTAAAATTAAAACTAATCATTTTTGCTCAACCAAGTGCAAAACAAATTAAGTTTATTCATCACAAACCCATCTTGCTTATCTTGATTGCAACCATTTTAAATGGCAGAGCTATTAGGCACTTTAGGATTAATTTTTAAAAATCAAATACATTCGAGTTTATAATAATACAGGTACTTAACAGAGAGGAAAGAAATTCATGTCAAAAGCTAATTAATATCACTGACACTTTCCCAGTAACTAAAAATAAGACTAATAGTAAGTTCCTCCAATATCAGGCTATATTATAATATATTTAAAGTCCATTTGGGAAATTGACTTGATAGTTCTTTTATTAGAATAAATGTAACCACACAAAATGATTGTTCTAACCATTTGAAAATGTCAAATTTCAATCATAAAATTCATATATACGTCATTAGACTATATAGAGACCACATCCTAGTTCAGTTTTGTTTGTTTTGTTTTCTCTTTTGTGCGGGGGTCTCACTCTGTTGCTCAGGCTAGAATGCAGTGGCATGATAATGGCTCACCACAGCCTTTATCTTCTGGACTCAGGTGATCCTTCTGCCTCAACCTCCCTTCCAAGTATCTGGGACTACAGGTGCACACCACCATGCTGAACTTTTTTAAAAAAAATTTTTGTAGAGATGAGGTTGCCCAGGCTGGTTTCAAACTCCTGGGCTCATGCAATCCTTCTGCCTTGGCCTCCCAAAGTACTGGGATTATAGGCATGAGCCAACTAGCCTTACCTCTAGTCAAGTTTTAATTATAGCTATCTTTGTCACATGACTCTTCTAAAGTTTCCATTTTTCTAATACCTTTAAAATTTGAGTCATCTTAAATAAAACTACTTCAAGTTTTCTCTGGTAAATATTAAATAATTTGTTGCCCTCAATAAACTGTTCTTCAAAAAATAAAAGAACAACTTAATTTTCTTTTTTTTTTTAAGTTGGAGTCTCACTCTGTCGCCCAGACTGGAGTGCAGTGGCATGCTCCCAGCCACCACAACCTCGACCTGCTGGGCTCTGGTGATCCTTCCACCTTAGCCTTCCAAGTAGCCGGAACTACAGGCGCATGCTACCATGCCCGGCTAATTTTTGATTTATTGTAGAGACGAGGTCTCGCCAAGTTGTCCGGGCAGGTCTCGAACCCGTGGGTTCAGGCAATCCACTCACCTTGGCCTACCAAAGTGCTGGGATTACAGGCTGAGCCACCAAGCCTGGCCAAGAACAGCTTAATTATTCAGCTGATTAATATAAATCTTAATTAGATCAACATCACTGTTAACTAGAATTAACATAAGCCCCTCAAAAAATTAATCAAAAAATGCAAACCTCTAGTCAAAATTCACTTTTTAAAGTCTATCTTTTATTTGGCTTGTAACAGTCAATTCAGAATAATAACTAGGAAGTTTATCTTATTTTAACAAACACTAGACTGTTTAGTGTTTATTCTTATAAAATAAAGTACTTTAACACTCATTTCAATTTTTTTTTTTAAGTCGCTTAGGTCAAGTATCAAGAAAGAATAAATAAGAAAATGTTCAAATAAAACGCTCTCTTGACTGGTTAAATGTCACATTATGTGATGAAATACCATGAACCCATTAAAACTCACATTATATGGGAAGAGAATAGTTTTTTCGACAAATGATAATGAACCAATTAGATACACATATGAAAAAACATCTTCAGTATTGTAGATGTAAATGTGAATGGTAAACTAATATAACTTTTAGAATAAAACATAAAAGAATATCTTCATAACCTTAAATTAGACAAAGATTTCTCAAACAGGACACAGAAAGCATTACTCATAAAAGAAAAGATTGACAAACTGAACTACACTAAAGTTAAACACTTCTATTTCAGATAAGTCACCATTAGGAATAAAAAGGGCTGAAAGCAGTGGCTCATGCCTGTAATCCCAGAACTTGGGAGGCCGAGGCGGGAGGATTGCTTGAGCCCACAAGTTCGAGACTAGCCTGGGCAACATAGCAAGACTTCATCTCCACAAAAAATGAGCTGGACATGGTGGCACATGCCTATAGTCCCAGCTATTCAGGAGATGGAGGCGGAAGGATTGCCTGAGCCTAGGAGATTCAGGTGGCGGTGATCTGTAGTCATGCCAGTACACTCCAGCCCGGGTGACAGAATGAGACCCTGACTCAAAAAACAAAAAGTGAACAGGCAAGTCATAGAGTGGGAGAAGATATTTCCATACATATCTGTCAAAGAACTAAAAACTCAATGAAAAATAGGCAAAAGACTTGAACAGGAGTTTCACAAAACAGGATATCCAAGTAAAAGATGAACATATGAAGTAGAAATTAGACCCACAATGAGATGGCACTACCCACCCACCATAGTGACCAACATTCTTCTGCATTTCCTTATGTGAATATATCATCATTATAACTTTAAATATATATATTATCTATAGGCTTCCGCAGAATGTATACAAAAAGAATAAGCATATGCGCCTAGTCTGTTTAGGTAAAAGAAGAATTTCAAGCAATTACTTTCAATGATCTGACCTTTTTAGGTTGAGCATACCAAGTGTTGACAAGAATGTGAAACAAGCAGAGCTCTTAAACATCACTGGTAAGAGTGTAAAATGGTATAGCCACTTTGGAAAATTGTTTGTCTTTCTCTATTAAAGCTAAACATATCCTTACCATATAAGCCAGCACTCCCTTTCCTAGGAGAGAAAGGAACGCATACATACGTCCATTAGAAAAGACATATCTTATATATATATAATGGTTCAGGATGAGCAGACAGCACAAATGCCCATTAAAAATGAAGTGGTGAAATAAATTGTGGTGTATTCATACAATGGAATACCATACAACGATGAAAACAAGCCATACACAAAAAGTGAATGACTCTCACAATCATAATGATGAGAGAAGCTAGACCGGAAAAAAAAAAGAGTACTACATACTATATGATTCCATTTATAAAAAGTTCAGAACTGGGGGGCAGGTGGGGCCTGTGTGGGGGGAACAAGAATCTATGCTCTAAAAGTCAGGATAGTGATAACACTTCCTGCCTAGTGACTGGAAGGGGTCATGGGAGGCTTTTGGGGTGCTGTAATGTTCTGTTTCTGGGTTGCTGGTCTATTCTGTTACTACATGGGTATGTTCACTTCGTGGCATCCATCAAGCTGCACACTTCCAATGTGTGCATTTTCTGTATGTTATATTGCAATACAACTTACATTTAAAAAAATCTTGTTACACATATTTCTTTGTGTAACATACTTTATTTTCTTTTTTGTACTTTTCCTATATTTATTGGATTTTCTGAAGTAACAGATTGCCATTGTAATAAAAAAGATAAATATTACTCATATGCTTCTGCCAGAATTTATACAAAAAGAATAAACCAGATTTATCAAAATATAGGTCCTGCCTGTCTAGGCAAAAGAAAAAAATTTAAGCAATTTCCTTCAATGGCCTGGAGAATTGAATCAAAACATCAAAACATCAACCTGCTGTGAAATACACCTAATAGGAGATATATGTGAAGTAAGGTTGGATAAATACGGTCAACAAATAACTGTCTCTTTAATGTCTACAACATCTTGCTTTAGGAAGTATCTGAAAAACGACTTCATTTTGCCCATAAAAATCCTAGCATACCAATAGTTCGCCTACCAGCTGGACATTTTATTTATTTGTTTACTTATTTTAGGGTCTTGCCGTGTCACGCAGGCTGGAGTGCAGTGGCATCACAGCTCGCTGCAGTCTTCCTCAACCTCCTGACTCAGGCAATCCTCCCACTGCAGTCTCCGGAGTAGCTGGAACTACAAACGTGCACCACCACGCCATATTAATTTTTTATTTTATTTTATTTTTTGTAGAAACGAGGTCTCACTATGTTACCCAGGCTGGTCTCAAACTCCAGGGCTCAAGCGATCCTCCTGCCTCGGCCTCCCAAAGTGCTGGGACTATAGGTGTGAGCCGCTCTGCCCGACTAACTGGACATTTTAAATATCTCATCAGAAGTCCAGTGAAATGAATTGTAATAAAGTAAGTCACAGGATACCCCAGCTTTCTTCTAACATAAGAAATAAATGAAAGGATAAATGTTTCCTTATTCTCTCCTCCTCTTTTCCCTCTTTGCTTGTCCTTTCCACCTGGCTCCTCCTTTTCTTTTTTTTCCTCCCTTGCCCTATTTGATCTCAATTCCTAGGGCGTCTTTAGACTGGAAGGTCTTAAGCTTAATTCTAGTGTTTGAAAGTGGAGGCCGTGTTATAGCTGGAAGATTTGCCGCCAGCCTCTCTAAAACTGGAAGTGCAAAGAGAGAAGGGAAAGTGAATGGGTATCTGTTTCTTTTCCCCTCTCCGGCTCCCAGCCCTCCCCCTCGGTTCCCCAGCCCAGGTCTCACTATAGGTCAAAATGAACGCAGCCGCCAACGCTGTGATGCGAGCTCGTTCGCACTGACCGACGCTTTTCACGTGGTAGGTCACAGAGCAGTAGGGGAAAGGGAAGTGGTGATGCAATATCTATTAGCCGTGCTAGGGGTGGGGGACCAGAAAGTTGTTAGGATTAAAAAAAAAAAAAAAAAATTCGAACAGTGAAATGGAGTTTGTATCAAAGTGGAAGAGAGTGGCCCTTCTCACATCTATAGTCATAGAAAGAGTGAGCCAGATGCGATACACGTTACAAAAGAACAATTAAAAATTGTACAAATTAGAGGTGGTCTATCCAAGTTATCTGAAAGCCCTGAAATTCTTGAAATATCAGAGATGACAGCTATGATGCAAAAATGCCTGGGGGACTTTCAGAGGAACTTGTGTATTTAAAGGGGGTACATGAAATCAAAACGTAATAGGCATCTTAGAAAGTCCCCCAACCGAAACTCTGAAACCTGCTTCTAGACTGCGTTTTACAGGACAAGAAAGGTGGGGGCAGGGGATGGGGTGGTTTCCACCGGTCTGGGCAGAAGAAAGCAGAAAGGTCACCTCCTCCCAATCCACAAACATCTGAAATCCCCTCATGGAGGATGCTGATGTGAGGTGGGAACACTCAGAGCACCCAGGATGAGACCTCAAGCCAGAGCCAGGAGGTTGGCCACAAAAGAAGGGAGGGAAACTGCTTTTCTGGTGCTGCTGGCTTACTGTTTCCCCAGAAAAGAAGGAAGCAGAGCAGGATTGTGGAAGCAAGCTGCCTGGCACAGCTGGGTGGTGGGGTGAGAAAAGGGCCTGAGGATGCTGACTGGATTTGACTACTTACTTGTCTGAGGGGCACTTGGAGTGAGGCAGAGAACAAAAATGACCTGATAAGAAAAACATGAAGGCAGATGTGCCAAGCGGGATGGCTCATGTCTGTAATCCCAGCGCTTTGGGAGGCCAGGGAGGGAGGATTGCTTGAGCCCAGGAGTTAGAGCCCAGCCTGAGCAAGATGGCAAGACCTCGGCTCTACAAAATAGAAAATCAGCCAGGAGTGGTGCTGCATGCCTGTAGTCCCAGCTACTCAGCAAACGGAGGCAGAAGGATCGCCTGAGCCCAGGAGGTGGAGGCTGGTAAACTGTGATTATGGCACTGCACCTCAGCCTGGGGGACAGAGTGAGATCTCGCTTCAAAAAAAAAAAAAAAGAAAGAAAGAAAAGAAAAGAAAAAGCAAAGAAAAGAAAACCATGAAGGCAGGTGAAAAACACAAAATAGAAGAGGGATGCTAACTATAGGAGAGTGGCTGTGGACAAGTTGACAGACAGGCATTGGGACCAAAAAAAAAAAAAAAAAACAGAAAGTGGTTAATGATGGGGAAGAAATCAGTCTCAGATGGAGCAGAATTCACTTCAATCTGAGGTCCATATCTGAAATAGATCCAGACATTGTTCAGGCCCAAGAGTTGTGGCTTGGGGGTGCCCTTATTGTACTAGGCTAGGGATTTTCTTTTCAAATAAATGATTCAAAAGATTTTTTAATGTTTTATTATGAAAAATGGAATATGTTAATAAAAAAAGTAAGCAGACTATAATTATGATCTTCATGTACCCAGTACTCTGATCCAACAGTGTCAAATTCTGGTTAATCATGCCATTCAGCCACATCTGTATTAGTTCTTTGTTTTTTAATTGTGGTGGCTAAATATACCCCCTTCTCATATTAGTTTCTTTTGTTGTTGTTATTGTGGTTAAGTATACTCTCATATTAGTTTAAAGCACATTCCAGATACTGTATTATTCCATCTATAAATATTACAGTGTGTATGTGTCTCTGAAGATACAGGAATAAACAAACTCAGTTTCTCCTACTTTTCTGAGAACACTCTAGGAGTGTTCTCAGTCTCACAACACTCTGTTGACACCAGATGTGCTGCCTGCCACCACATATACAAAGACACTCATCACTTTGAAGATTCTAAAAATTTTAGGAGTTGTATGCCAGGAAATGGGGACAAAAACCAAATATCTATTTCACAATATCATACTCTCTAAAAGATAGCTTTTCCTCTCTACATTAAAAAAAATAATAACCACAATATCGTTCTACCTTAAGAATTATCTCTTACTATTGGGATATTTTGAAGGCATTTCTACTTGAAAGCCTCTACTGTTACTGTTCCCAAAAGTGCTTGTGCATTTTAGAAGAGCTCAGAAGGGTGAGAAGAAATTTCACGAAGAGAAGGAACCAGGAGATAAAGTTTTATCAGGAACCCTGAGAAGGGCAAAGACTCAGCAAGAGAGACTGTATTGTATGGTTACCACAGAACACAGCTGGGGATGGAGGACAAGCATCTTATATAAGACTTCATACTTAGCTCTAGACAGATCTGCAGCAATCAGCAGACATTAAAAAGTCAACATTGGCGCCGCTGTCACTGAAAGCAGAGAATCTTAATTCCCTCAGGACCTACGTAGTTAGAAAAATGATGTTTTCTGTACCATCTATCCCCTTTTCATCTATTTTACTAATATATTATGTGCACCATAAAATCCTTTTAAAACTGATATCATTAAAAGATGAGATTTTAAAACGGGGATAAAGTTCTCATATTTTCCCTACCCTCATTAGATCATCTTGGGCCCCCCACTTTGGAGATTGTCACAGTTGTCCCAAGAGCAGTCTTTCAAGTGAGTGATAGGGAAATCAGGTTTGGCAGGTTGCAAAACAGCCTTGGGATACCTGTGCAAAGGACACTCGAGGTCAGTGGTCTCAACAACCTGGAAGGTTTTAAGAAACGTGAACACTCAGACTCTACCCCATACCAATTAAATCAGTAATTCAGGGGGTGAAGTCTGTATTTTTTTTTAAAAGTTCCCCAAGTGATTCTAATGTGCAGGAAGGATGGAAAAGTCACTGATATAGGAATTCAAAAAAAAAAGTTGCTTAGCATGAGGATATTAGTTCTGACTTAAAAGCATTTTATTCTACTACTTCCCAACCTATGAGTGGGGAAAAAGTTTCACTGTCAAAGCAAGGGTGCAGGGAAGTGAGAGGAAAAGGAGAGCAGAAAAACTTTAAAGTACAAGTCATAACTAATTAAAAAAAAAAGTGAGACTCTCAGGAAAGGGTGATTTTTCATTTCCATACTCCAGGTTCTAATTTACTGCATCTGAAACCGATCCAAAATTTTGACAGACCTTATTTTCATTAAACCAAAAGCACTTATCCTATTAGATTATTAAAATTATCTAATGACTATTTCATATTGCCATCATGGTTATTTCATATGTCAAAATAATTAATTCTGGCTACTTAAACGTTTTCTTTTTAATCAAGTTTATTTCTCAATTGGGAAAAGAAACAAATCTGATCTTAAAAAAATAAAAAGACATTTTTCTCTCTCTGAGGAACTGACTTCATCAAATTATCCTGGAGGGAAAAGCAAGTACAAAAATGTGAACTATAGGCAGCTGGAGAGCAAAATTCTCCACAATGAATGACACACCAAATCCTGCAGGGAAATATGCACCACAATACATTGTTTCCTGTGGCTTCCTGCCTGAGGAACACCAAAGAATAGTAAAAATTCTTCCAGAAATGATTTCCTCAGCTGTCTCATGGATGGATTTAGCATAAGTAGTTGGTCAAAATGTTAAATCATTGTCAATTCCAAACATGTATATATGTAAATGTCTACATATGTAATCGCAAGCTCCTAAAAACGAAGGTTAAAAGAAATTTGAACTGGATTTCATTTTATCACAAGCCTGGAATGCTAAAAATACTGTATGGAGCAAAGTGATCAATTTATTCATCTAAATGAAAGGCCTACAAAATCACAGGCATCTTTAACTGTATTCTTAAATTTCACTATTTTACTGATTGCACAAAGTTATACTGACATTATCTTTTGTGCTCAAATTAGAGTTAATTGTCTTCTGTAGGATACTTAAAGTAAAATGGGCAATCTAAGTTTATTTTATGATGTTTAAAGAGGCTAAAATGAGCTTGCTCCACAAATAGCTTTCATAATAAACCCTGGGAAGTTGCGAGAGAATGACGTGATGGTAGCACATACCGACCGTAGATGGCATTGTGCTTCAGCTTGGCCACAGGAAGTATGTATTAAACTGGAGATGGGTTGTCACAACAGACTCCAAGGTAGGACAAAGCATTAATACCAATAATCTCTTCTTAGGATTTTACTTGGTACTTTATATTTTTAGATAATTTGTAATTGCTTATCCTCTGTCCTTGACGTGCTTGTTGCCTCCATATCTCTTACTGGACTACTCCTACCTAGTTTTTCATCTCACTCCAGCCCATCCCCACTACCACAGTGTTCTCTTACAAGGTGTCTTGAAGGCTGTCAAACCTCCTACTTATCTGCAGGAGGTTCTACCTCTTGTTTCTTATTTCTCACCTCATTCCCACGTTCACTCCTTACCTCAACCGCATGGAGCTTCATGGCATTCCCCAAACACGCCATTTGGTCTACATTCTGTTCCTTCACCATCCTTCACAAGTATCTTCAATGTCTCTGCTTGACCAGCAAATTCTTACAAGGCCTTCAAGATCAAGCCACATCTTTACCTCTTCTGTGGAAGACTTTTTGGAAAGCTCTGGGTTTGGCCTTTCTAGCTTTTGTGTTATCTTGACCTTTGCACATACTTTTATTGTCATTCTTATCATCATTGTCTCTTTCCAAATCGGTTCCCCTCCCTCCACTATCACCCCTAACAAAAAAATAATCTCCTCCAGGGCAGCTACTCTGTCACAGTTATTTTGGTATTCCCAGAGTCCAGCAGATGCTCAATTCAAGGAACTGATAGGTCCAACTGATGAGCTATTGAAAGGATTTTTGTTCAGCTTTGAGGTAGAGAGAATGGAATAATACAAAGTAGAAAATGAATGTTATTTCACCTAGGTCAAAGGTGAGAAATCTATTTCACTGTGAGCTAATTATGGAAAATTAAAATACTCACTGGTTGCATTTCTAATGTATATAAGATGAAAATATTTTTACTGAATGAAAGAATTTCAATGTGAAAACAGGCATGTCCTGTTATGGGCACTAAACTGTTAATATCTGAGCAGATTTGAGAATAGCAACATAGAGATGGTTTTCTGATCTTAGATCAAAGTGAAGCAGTGGCAGATTGCTCTTCGTCAACCAGGATCATTTATTCTTGGCACCGAGTCTTGGCACTTGGATTATGGAGGATCATAGGACCACATGGTCCTGGTTCCTTAGGGAGCCCTTTCTTCAAAGGTTGCCTTTTCTTTGCCCTCCTCTCTTTGAAAGGGGTCTCTCCAGCCACTCAACCTAAGTGGATTCTTCCCTCTTCCCCTCCTCCACTTTTGTGAGCCAGGTGCTAGAGTTAATGCTTAGCAAAGCAAAAAATAAAATAAAGTTGCTCTTTAGCAGCCTCATATAAATAACACCCAGGGGAAATGCATCTATGAATAGTTGTGTATACACTATGATTCACAGGGTCTCAAGGTGTTATGTAGCAATTTGGGAGACTGGTTGGATGGGGCATGTTTTGACTATTCCATCACCTACAGGCCTTGAGCATATCTGAAGTCTTCTCATGGTTCTAGGTCACATGTGACCGTAAACACTCAAGTTGTGTCTACATGATATCAAAATAATTATCTAACTTGACCAAATCAATCATGTTTAAGGCCTAACTATCTAGGATAGAAAAACTGGTTGTTTGTATAATGGAAAAGGTAAAAGAATATACTTAAATATGTATTTTAATTCTCTACCTGATTGTATTAGAGATGAATAGACATCATCATAATATGATCCAAATGATGACTGCTTTGAATTTGTTACATCACTACCTCAGAGAGGAAGAAACTGATATTTTTTAGTATCTGCCAAATATTTTATAAACATAATTTCATATAATCACTCAGCATTACTGTGACGTGGGTATCACATATCCCTATTTTACAGATGAGGAAATTAAGATTAAAAGAGGGCAGGTAACTTTTCTCAGGTCACATAAATGACATATGCTTGGGCTGGCAATTGACCTTGGGTCTGTGTATCTACAAATCCAGTGCTGTCCTTCACACCATACCTCTGCCAGAGGCCCACAGAGTTTTAAGGAACCCAGAGGATGAGCCAGGGCAATGTACATGGCCTTACTCCATAGCTGCACGTAAACCATGCCAGACTGTTGAGTGTGGACTGCTAATCCTACACAGTGCCAGGAAAGGAAATGCCTCGTCTGTTTTGAAACTTCCATACGACAATCCTTACCAGAACACAGCACTGAACCCAAATCTTGACTGTGTGAATACAATGAGTAGTTGTCATCACCTTAAGAAAAGACAAATTTCCCCACATTTGGTGATTATTAGGTCACCTCTTAACTGTATTTTATACAGTTAAATAATTTGATTTATTTTTGTTTGCCTTAATCAAAGTTATACACGCTCATGGCTTAAAGAATTCAATTATGAAGTTTGTTGTGAACAATAGTTGCCCCTTGTGTCTCCCCCTAGTATCCTTCTACCCACTCCAAAGGCAACCACATTCAATATTTCTAGCAATTTTGTTTGGTTGGTTTGATTGGTTGGTTGGTTTTTACTGACACAACTCCCTTATGCTATATTTGTTCATATTGCTACTTGGATTTTTCAAATGTAGGCATTTTCCATGACCTCTCACTGCAGAATATAAGGGCATAGCTTCCTTTCACTACCCTCTCCCTCCCCATCCCACAGATCTATTCCTTTCCATCTCTTCATTCATTCACTATCATTACACCATACTTTTGATTAGATTAATACTTAGTATTTGTATCATTATGGATATGCAAATGTTATTTATAGCTAAGCTCTGTAGTATATACACTACAATTCTTCCTCTTTTCCTTTTGGCTCACGTTTTTGTTTTTCTGAAACTGGTTTTGCTTGTTTTAGCAAATATTCTATGTGCCATCACTAATTTAACCCTAAACTCTCCATCTACTGCTTAAATTTTTCCTCCCTTCTTCCTTCCTCCCTCCTTCCTTCCTTTCTTTTGTTCTTTTTTTCTTTCTGAGACAAGGTCTCCCTATGATACCCAGACTGAAGTGCTGTGGCTATTTACCAGTGTGATCATAGCACACTGCAGCCTCAAACTCCTGGGCTCAAGCAATCCTCCTACCTCAGCCTTCCAAGTAGCTAGGATTAGAGGTGTGCACCACCATAACTTTTTCTTAAAATATTCAAACATATCAGGAATTATTTCACTTTCATCTTCTTGAAAAGTCTCTCCTCGCACCCTGTAACCTGCTCACCTGGACAGCCCTGGGAACCAGGTACACACTTGCCACCCGGGCTCTCCCTTCCTCAAGTCCTAGGAACTCCCTTTACCTGACTCTTGTGTTCATTTTCTTCCTCTGTGTTGGCTTCCTTTCCTCATTTTGGTGGAGCACATCCTTGAGTAACTTCTGATAGTGAATGTGAGAAGTAAAAAATTTTGAGACCTTACAACACTAAAATTCAACTTATTTTCTATATTTTCACATTTGCAAATTTGTTAACATTTGCACTTTTTTTTTTTTTTTTTTTTGAGTTGGAGTCTCACTCTGTCGCCCAGACTGGAGTGTAGTGGCACACTCCCGGCCACCGCAGCCTCGACCTGCTGGGCCCCAGCGATCCTTCCGCCTCAGCCTTCCAAGTAGCTGGAACTACTGGCGTGCACTACCACGCCTGGCTAATTTTTTGATTTATTGTAGAGATGAGGTCTCACCAAGTTGCCCAGGCGGGTCTAGAACCCGCGGGCTCAGGCAATTCCTTCACCTCGGCCTCCCAAAGCACGGGATCACAGGCTGAGCCACCAAGCCCGGCCCGTTTGCACATTTTCAACCTTCAGTTATTTTCTGTATTTTCTTAATCTCATACAATTTGTTACAGATTCCTTAAACTGGTTGAGCCTGTCTAACCATAGTATTCTAGTAATAGTCTGAAGAATAGAATACAAGTATTACTTTATGATTCCTGAGTTTAGTCATTTGGTATTCTAAAGTCCTCCCTGCCACAGTTGCATTTTGCAGTTATCTGACATTTGTCTTTTCTCCCTACATGTGCTTTAATTAGGATTAACACCTCTCAGTTTTTCCAAGGTCATTTTGAATTCCATTCTTACATTCTAAAGGGCTAATTACACTGTCTCTTAACATTAGCCATACTGAGCTTCATACATAACACACAAATTACTAAGGTACACAATGTATTTCTAGACTCTCAAACTTGCTGCCATTACTTCTAATGGCCAATGTAAAATAATTCCAAACCATTAAGTAATGGGAAAACTTGATACATGTGACAAAATTGTCTCTTCATATGGACAATAATACTTTTGTGGTTGAATTTCAAGGTGTATGAGTTCTGGAGGATTTATCCTGGTGTTTTTCAAGGGTGTTCAGCTTTACTTTCAAAGGCAATTTCTTCCCATTTTAAAAAATTAGGCAGTGCTTAATTCTTTTTCCAGACCTCAAGCATTCATTCTGTTAATACTAAACAGGTATAATTACAGAGGCAGAAAGGCATAGTGAAGGAGCACTTGTTTGAAGGGTAGGAAGACTAATACTACTAATGCTTATCTGTGATCCAATATTTGTTGAATCTGCTAATAATCTAATATTTATTAATCCAACAAATATGTATTGAGCACCTATTATGTGCCAGGTACTGTGCTAGGCGCTGGAACTACAGAGTGAAAAACACATGGTGCCAGCTGTTGTTTACTGGGACAACAGACACTGAGCAAGTTGACCTTTATAATTTAACCTCTTTGAGACTCAGTTTCCTCATGTGAGAAATAATATGCCACCTCGTTCAACAGAGATCCTATTGTAGAAAAAACTTTATAGCGCTCATTTTCCAGATGAACTACAAGCTACTGGCTTTTGGTTTTTCCTGGGCCACGGAGCATATGTTACTCATCTTTGTAACCTTAGCAAGTAGTACAGAGCTTGTCAGGCTAGCAGGATGCAGCATGTGTCTGCTGAGCAAGGGACAACTCCAAAAGAAGACAAATCCTTATTTTCACGCAATTAAAAATTTTTTTCTTTTCAAGCTTATCCATCCATTCATGAACTTATGAAACTTATACAGTAGAAAACCATAAAGCAAGACTACAGTAAAATGCTTCCAGCTAGTCTGTATTCATTAAAGTATATGTTTGAATAACTGAAACATTATAGCATTTACATTTTCATTTGTTTGATTTCATAGAGCAAGCAATGTATCCCTAAAATAATTTCTCAGGGTGGTAATTTTTGGCATTTTTGACAAAATTATTTGTGGCTTAAAAAAACACCTAAATAGGATGCTCAAAACAAGTGATTTGGTTTAAATTTCAAAAAGAGATAAAGAAAATTAAATTTGCTCCTAAAAAAGCTGAATTAACTAATTCAAGTTTCACCCTACAGAAAAATTTTCTAACAATGCTAAAACAGAGCCAAATCCGTGTATGGAAATGCCAACTAACCTGCTTCCCAACAAGTCTACAGGACTGACGGAAACATTAAAATTTACATAGCAGACAGAATTTTACCGTGGAAAGTAATTGTTTTGGTTTTTTCCTCCTACGGGGTTTAAGGGATAAATTGTGATTTCTGTTCTTCTCATGGAGCTACACAGCAGAAGGACTGAAAGAGGGTCTAGGAATTGTCCAGTGCAGCCTCCTTATTTTTCAAAGGAGAAAACAAACTGAGGCCCTGAGAGGTGAGATGATCTGCCATTTGCAGAGCTGGACCTAAAAACCAAAGTGTCCTCTTCTCTAGGAGAGGAAGCAGCAGCAGCCTACCCCAAACATTGCCTGGTATCCCGGGAATTTGCCTGTCTGCTGTGTGGAGATAGTCTGACCCTGGAGAGTCTAATTCCAAGACAGTTACACATACATTCCAGATAAAAATGCATCTTCATTTGAATTAAAATAGAATAAAAGACCAACATCCCTCTTTTTTAGAAATAGAAAAAGAAAATTATCTAATATTTAAAAATCTCTACTCAATATGAGGGAATAGAAAGTTCTCTGAGAGCTTGATCCAACCACAGCAGCAGTTCCCAACATACCTGCCTAACTCACTGGTGCTCCCCAAAATAGGCACTCGTCCACAGCTTCTTTCATTTGGCAAAGCAGCTAACTTTTGCTCGCTTCATTCCCCCCCATAAACTTCATTATCAGCTGGGCACAGTGACTCATGCTTGTAATCCCAGCACTTTGGGAGGCTAAGGTGGGAGAATTGCTTGAGCCCAGGAGTTCAAGGCTAGCCTGGGCAACATAGCAAGATCTCATCTCCACAAAAAATTTTTAAAAAAAATTTTTTAAAGGAATCTCTCTATCACTGCCCTTGTGCTCATATTCATCTACATCAAAGTCAACTCTTTTCTTCTTCTATCACCATGAGGTCTCAAAACAATACAACAACCCAGAAAGTAGTTCCTCTTCACAAGCTGAGGAACATCTGATGTGGTGTTTCATAAATTATAAAATGGAGTCATAGAAAGAACATCAACCTGGGTATCACGCAGATCCAGTTCAAATGTGGCTCTGATTCTAAACGATTGATGTCCTCAATCTCTTGGAGGTTCAATGTCTTTATCTCTAAATTGGAAATAATAATGCTTACTTCTCAGAGTTGTTGTAGAGTTTGAATGAAGACACATGTATAAGGTATCTACCGATTGGTAAGGGCATGAGGGAAATTTTTGAAGTGATGAATGCTCTATATTTTGATTTGTGTGGCTGTTGTGTGGGTGTATACAATTGCCAATATCCATCAAATTGCCCATTTTATTTTTATTTTATGTTGCTTAATCTCAATATCAGACAGAGAGGTGAGGAAGATGAGGGAGGGAAAAGAAGGAGGAAGGAAAGAAACCTAAAAGAAATTCCAACCAAATGCAATAAATAGACCTTGTTTGCAGCCTGATTCAAACCAACCAACTGTGAATATCCATTATGAGACAGTAAAAAAAATAGATCATCAACTGGGTAATAGAAGGTATTAAATAATTACAGTTATTTTCACTGGGTGTGGACATGGTATTATTGTCATTTGTTAGAACTACATATGGATGTATATAATAGTGAACCGATAAGATGCCTGAGATTTGCTTTAAAACGCTTCAGCTAAAAAAGTAGGTAGGAATAGTAAAAAATCAAGATGGCAAAACGTGATCCTTGTTGAAGCTGAATGAAACAGTATATTATTTTATTCTCTCTACTTTTGTGTCTGTTTACAATTTTCCAATGAAAAGGTTAAAAAATAAAATTTAAATTAAAGCATGAAAAAAAAGTATTTACCACCACTGCCTGGCACATACTAGACACTCATTCCTTTCTATCTTTCTCTGCTGTTCCCTTTTGCTCCCTTTCTTAGGAGCTCAGCTGAATAAGCAGTATTGTCATTCATTATATAATCCTCTCTACTTTTATATATGTTTGAAATTTTCCTTTGTAAAAAAAACAAAATAAAAATAAATAAATAAATTTAAACTGATCATTTTCTGATGTTAGTGATGTTTAGTAAAATACAAATAATATTGCAATCACATAGATTTGGGTGATAATATTTTATGGGGTTTTTTTTGTTTTTTGAGTTGGAGTCTCACTCTGTCACCCAGACTAGAGTGCAGTGGCCGCTCCCGGCCACCGCAGCCTCGACCTGCTGGACTCCAGCGATCCTTCCGCCTCAGCCTTCCAAGTAGCTGGAACTACAGGCGCGTGCTACCACGCCCAGCTAATTTTTTGATTTATTGTAGAGATGAGGTCTCACCAAGTTGCCCAGGTGGGTCTCGAACCCGCGGGCTCAGGCAATCCACTCACCTCAGCCTCCCAAAGCGTGGGATTACAGGCTGAGCCAC
>CAUYQG010186560.1:0-21237 GCA_963574415.1 Tarsius wallacei
TTCTCAAAGATGGAAAATGTCAGGGATGCTGTTGAGAGTATGAAAATGAAGAGGGTAGCCGGGTGCAGTGACTCATGTCTGTAATCCCAGCACTTTGGGAGGCAGAGATGAGAGAATTGCCTGAGTCCAGGGGTTCAAGACCAGCCTGGGAAACTTGGCGAGATCTTGTCTCCACAATAAATAAAAAAAATTAGCCAGGTGTGGTGGCATGTGCTTGTAGTTCTAGCTACTTGGAAGGCTGAGGTGGATGGATCACCTGAGTACAGCAGGTCAAGGCTGCGGTGGCTGTGAGCATGCCATTGCACTCTAGCCTGGGTGACAGAGTGAGACTATGACTCAAAAAATAAGAATTAAAAAGAAAGAAAGAAAGAAAATGAAGAGGGCAAATACATGAGGTTGAGTATAAACTCCTTGGTTCACCTCCAAGCAAGCTGCACAGGCAGATCTGACCCTAAACAGTACACCACAGACTTTATAACTCAGCTACGGGAAAGATGACAATGCAAAGCCCAGACCAGCCCCTGGGTGGCACACATGAGGGAGGGATCCAAATAGCACTGCAAATGCTTTGAAAACTGCACTGACGTTAGAACCATAGCCAACAGAAAGCAGTCAGAATGTGTGACCTGACGCTAACCTGGTAAATTGCTTCTAAAACAATAAACAAACAAACAAACAAATAAATAAAATTCTCTTTAGGATTTAAACATGACCTAGAGTCTCATGGCATAATAATCAAAATGTCCAAGATACAATTCAAATTATTTGGCCTATGAAGAATCAGGAAAACCTCAACTGTCAAGGGAAAAGATAATCAATAGATACCCATGCTGAATGGGCACAGATCTTGGATTATCAGACAAAGACTTTAAAGTAGCTATTATAATCATGTTCCATGCTCCATAAAGTAAAGGTAAACACTCTTGGAATGAATGGAAAGATAGCATCTCAGCAAAGAAATAGAAGACACAAAGAAAAAGAAAATGGAAAATTTAGAGCTGAAAAATGCAATAACACCAATATCCGTTGTTTAGACTCAGTAGCAGAAAGAAGATGGCAGCAGGATATATAAATAAACTTGAAGATAAATCAACAGAAATGATCCAAATTAAACAACAGAGAAAAAATGATTGAAAAATATTTATAAAGCCTCAAGGATCTATGGTATATTACTGAGGAGTCTATATTTATCAGAGTCCTAGAAAAAGAGAAGCAGCAGGGTGGAGAGGAAAAAAATATTTTAATACATAATAGTTGAACATGTCCCACATTTGCTAAAGGACATAAACTCACAGATTCAAGAAGTCCAGTGGGCCTCAAACTGATCCAAAAACAAATTTCATGCCCAGACAAGCCTTGATAACAGTGCTGAATACTAAAGGCAAACAAGAAATTTTGAAAGCTGCCAAAGAAAAACAATCTATTATTTAAGTAGGGAAAAATTGTTTGTATGACTGTGGGTTTCTCAAAAGAATCCACAGAGACCAGAAGGTAGTGCAACAACTTTTTAAAGTGCTGAAACAACAACAACGAAACCTGTTAAACTTGAATTCTACATCCATTTAAAATATTCAGGAACAAAGGTAAAAGATATTCTCAGTGAAGAAAAACTAGCAGTATATATCACTTGCTCTAAAATAATTGCTAAAGGTGCTGGGCATGGTGGCTCACACCTGTACCGGCACTATGGGAGGCTGAGACGGGAGAATCACTTGAGCCCAAGAGTTTGAGATCAGGCCTGGGCAACACAGCAAGACCTCAGTTCTACAAAGAGAAAAAAAAAATGTTTTTTTAATTAGCTGGGTGCGGTGGTGCATGCCTGTAGTCCCAGTTACTCAGGAGGCTAAGGTGGAAGCCCGAGAGGTTGAAACTGAGGTGAGCTTTGATGGTGACACCGTACTCCCATCTGAATGACAGCATGAGACCCCAACTAAAAAAAGTAAAATAAAATAATTGCTAAAGGAAGTTTTGCAGGCAAAGGGAAATTACACTAGAGGGAGATTTGAAACATCAGGAATGAAGGGAAAGCCACAGTATGACATTGTTTCGTGGGGCTGTGAAGTACGCAGATGAAATACGTAAGACAACTATGGCATAAAGAGAGAGGGCCAAGGGACCTTCGATGTGGTAAGATTTCTCCTTGAAGTGGGAAATATTGTTTTGTTTTTGAGACAGGGTCTCACTGTGTCAGTCAGGCTGGAGCACAGTGTCATGATCATGGCTCACTGCAACCTTGAATTCTTGGGCTCAAGCGATCTTCCTACCTCAGCCTGTCGAGTGGCTGGGACTTCAGGCATGCATCACTATGCCTGGCTAATTAAAAAACAAAAATTCTGTAGAGATGAAGTCTTGCTCAGGCCTGTCTTGAATTCCTGGCTTCAGAAAGGGCTGGGATTACAAGTGTGAGCCACCGAGCCTGACTTGAAAATACTGATTCTAAGGAGACTATGACAATTTAGCCATGCATATTGTAACCCTAGAGTGAACAGTAAGAAAACTATAAACTATACAAAGATAGAGTCAAATCGCAATAGAGTAATTAAAATGGAAATAAGAAAACTGTTTAAACAACACAAAGAGCTGGGCGTGGTGGCTCACACCTGTCATCCTAGCACTTTGGGAGGGGGAACCAAGAGGACTGACTGAATCCAGGGCAGTCTGGGCAACTTGGGAAGACCTCATCTCTACAATAAGTGAAAAAATGAGCTGGGTGCAGTGGCACATGCCTGTGGTTCCAGCTACTTGGAAGGCTGAGGCAGAAGGATCACCTGAGCCCAGCAGGTTGAGGCTGCGGTGCCTGTAAGTGTGCCACTGTACTCCAGCCTAGGGGACAGAGTGAGACTGACTCATAAAACAAACAAACAACATAAAGAAGGTGTAAGATGGGAAACTGAGAGAGAAGAAAGCTGAGGAAACAAAAAAGGTAGATCCAGATTCAAAATATCAAAGATTACATTAAATGTAAATTGTCTAAGTACACCAATTAACAAAGATTTTCAGAATGAATTGAAAAATATGCCGGGCTCGGTGGCTCAGCCTGGAATCCCGCGCCTTTGGGAGGCTGAGGTCAGTGGATTGCCTGAGCCCGCGGGTTCGAGACCCGCCTGGGCAAGCGAGACCTCTTCTCTACAATAAATAAAAAAATTAGCCGGGCGTGGTAGCGCGCGCCTGTTGTTCCCGCTACTTGGAAGGCTGAGGCGGAAGGATCGCCGGGAGCGGCCACTGCATTCCAGTTTGGGCGACAGAGTGAGACTCCGACTCAGAAAAAAAAAAAAAAAAAGAAGAAACCAGTCTGGACGACAGAGTGAGACTCCGACTCAAAAAAAAAAAAAAGAAGAAACAAAATTCTTAAAGACTTCTAAAATTAGTAGAAAAGGCAAATTACATTTAAAAAATATTTTCACAAAGTAGACAGCCCCAGATAATTTACAGTTCCACCAAGCCTTTAAGGAATAGATTATGCCAATCTTCGGCAAATTCTCCAAGAGAATAGAAAAAGAGCAAATACTCAACCCAAACCATACAGTTAATATTATCTTAATAGTTCGTATGGTTATAATGAAGAAAATGGGTGTGTGTCAGATAAGAAAATAGTAAAAAACATGGCCAGGACTAGAAAGCTGTAGGTAATCTTAAACCTCAAATAAAATAGAGAAGATTGGGGAGAGTGAATTGGAAATCTGCAACAGGCAAAGAATAATAAAATCAGAAAATCATTAGAATTTACAAGAGAAATCACATGAACAGGTGACTGCTATTAAGATAGAGTTAACATACTAATCAGAAAATATTTTTAAATAAGTAATTGAATGTAAAAATATAAGTAATTTAAATTTTAAAAGGTTTTCAATATCAAAAATTTGTTTCTGAATTTGAAAAAATAAACATGTACTGAATAGAAAATAGACCTTGATTTGTGAAGATCATAAACAAAGCAAAAAATCTGGAAATCAGGAGAAAAGAAGATAAAAGACTTGTAGAGTAGTATACTCATATGTTTTAAACTACAAAAAGTAGGAATTCAAGGAAAAGGGAAAAAAGAGATGTGGGAAAAGAAATAATAACTAAAAAACCTCAAGCCACTGAGATGAAAAATAAGGCTAATTTTTCAGATCATAAGATCTATTTCAAATTGTTTTATAAAAACACACAAAATTCAAATTCCTAGTTTGATAGGTAAGCAACAGTTTTTAACTTCAGGTATAAATTTAAAAATTAAAAACGCTTTTCAAAAGAAACAAACTGGCTTTGCAATGTTTTTTTGAAAAACCAGATGGCTAAAAAACAAAGGATATTTATTATCTTCTTAAAAAGGGACCGTGATCCTAAAATGCTGTAAACTACTAGTACAGCATTCATATATGAAAGACAAAGAATAGACGATTTCATATATAAAAGACTCAGAAATATATTTCTGCTTAAATAAATGTATCATTAAGTTGTACAACATTACATCTGATATAATTCTATTTATGCAAAATATTAAATGTTTAGTTTATATGCATATATAAATGCCCAAAGGCCATTAAGGAAACTCATTAAACTGTTAACATCAATACTTCTGAGGAAATTAGTGGAAGTTAACTGTAAACATCTTAAATTCTATTTAATAAATAAATAAAAGTTGTTTTGTCACTGCCAGGCAACTATGCTCATGAATATTTTCATTGGAGGACATTAGGTAAACCCATGCTTGACTTCTGTTAAGTATGTTCCCTGTTCTGGCAACTTACAAGGGGATTTGCTTTTATAAACCTGATATTTTGAAATTCTTCTTTGTTTCTAAAATAAATCCAAAGGGCATACATATTTTTATTGCTTTCTAAAATTCCTGCCAAATTTTTGTCTGTTTCACACACAAAAATATACATTTTTAATTTTTAGGTTTTTAAGGCAAAATTTTTAAACATCTTTTGGAACATTTTGACTCTGATTTTTTTCCCCCTAAAATAGCAACAATAAAAACTTTCAATTACACAAACATAAAGCAAATTGATTTTTTATAGTCCCCAGACTATAAAAATCAGTATAGTCCCTAGACTATTTTTTATAGTCCCTAGAAATAGTAAAATCAGCATAGATACCACAAACATGATTACATATTAAATCCAAAGATTTTGCTAAAAGCAATGTACATCAAGATGAACAGCATCTCATTGCACTGGTCAGGCAATACACTACTTATTATAATGTGTCTTTTTTTAACCAAGGGCTCATTTATGTGCCATCTCCAGTGACAGACAGGGGAGAAACTCATATACGCCTGCAAGTTCTGAGACAGATTCTAAGCTTCCTATTTAAATACAATGTATTCAAAATCCTCTACTAGGCCAGACATGATGGCTCATGCCTGTAATTCCAGCATTTTGGGAGGCCAAGGCAAGATGATTGTTTGAGCTCAGGAGCTCAAGACAAACCTAGGCAACATAGCAAGACCTTGTCTCTACAAAATTTTTTAAAAATAAATTATTGGGCATGGTGTCGCGTGCTTGTAGTCCCAGCACATGGGAGGCTGAGGCAAAAGGACTGCCTGAGTCCAGAAGGTCAAGGCTGGGGTGAGTTGTGAGCATGATACCACACTCTAGCCTCAGTGGCAGAGTGAATCTCTGACTCAAAAAAAAAAGTCCTCTCCCTACAGACCTGAGTACTCCCCAAGTCTGAGGCCTAGATGAACTTGCCAGTCAGTATCGTTTGACATCTAGTGAGAGGAGAGAGAAGAATTTTGGGAGACAAGAAATTAAGCTGGTCTTAATTCCCATGTGCCATGTTCAATGCTAGGTACTAGGAAGCACAGAAATGAGTAAGTACGCAAGTCTGTCTTCAAGAAATGCAGCACTTTTAGAAGTATAAAACCACTAATGACTATACAGTATAACAACAAGAAATATAATTAGTGTTATTAGGAAAGAGAAGCATAATGACTGAAGATGGGTAAAGGATGGAAAGCTCATATCAAGGTAGAGAAATCAAGGGGAAAATTGTGAGTGTGAGTATGGGTATGTATGCATGTACATATTTGCACGTGTGAACTGATGAGGAGGGTGGCATTTCAATCAATTTGAAAATAATGGGTAGAATTTCAAAAACTTAGAAATGAATAGAAGAACCTATAGACTGATGGAACAGCATAAACAAAACCCCAATGCCAAGAAACTTGTGATTAGAATGAGTGAAAAATACCAAATATAAGCCAATGTCATTTTGACACATAATTGATAAATCTACAAACTACATTAAAGGTAATCATAAGACTGGGCTCTGTGGCTTTCAGCCTGTAATCCCAGCACTTTGGAAGGCCAAGGCGAGTGGATTGCTTGAGCCCATGGGTTCGAGACCAGCCTGGGCAACTTGGCAAGACCTTGTCTCCACAATAAACAAAAAATTAGCCGGGCGTGGTAGCATGCACCTGTAGTTCCAATTAATTGGAAGGCTGAGGTGGAAGGATCGCTGGAGTCCAGTAGGTTGATGCTAGGGTGACCATGAGTGTGCCGCTGCACTCCAGCCTAGGCGACAGAGTGAGATTTCAACTCAGAAAAAAAAAAAAAAAGGTAACCATAAAATATGTATATATATGAAAATGTTTTATCTTAACCTAAAATATATAGTTGCAGACTCTTTCAACATTTTCCCCTTGGGTCAACTACTCTCCTTTGAGTATGGGTCCACTAATTGGAATTCCAATGTCATCATTCTTGTACAAAGCATTATCCAAATGGGAGGCCCAAAATTTTACCCGTACCTAAACCACTTATTCATGCAATTCTGATTTGTACACCACAACTTTAAAATTAAATTAAATTAAATTTTTAAAAAGCACTATCCAGAACATATAGTTTAAAAAAAATTAAAAGACCCTTGTGAAGGAATCTCAGCCCAGAATTTTGGATTTTTGCTGTTTTCTTTTAGTCTTTTATATTCTCCTGCTCAATTTCAGAAGTAATTTTTAAAACACAAGTACAACTGGGAACAATATCAACCAAACCTTGGATAACACACAACTTAACTAAAGGGAGCAGAAGTGCACGAGCACACCACATGTAAATTAACAAGGGAATGGAGAGCATGAGTTAGCCTTGTGGGACAGACAAGCAGAAATCTGTTAAGAAATTCTGTACAACAGTCCAGAAGCATGAAATACACAGGGAAGCAGGAAAATAAGGCTCCAGGGGAGAGCTTTGACTATGGTGAGGGGAGCACCTAGAATTCTTCTAAGATTTTGTGCTTAATTTGCTCAACAATGGAATGTTTTACTTGGAAAATGACATGATCTGATATGTTCATTTTAGCCTTAAAAAAAAAAAGATTAATCTAGCAATTGTGTAGAATGAGTAAGAGGAGGCAGAGTCTGGAGGAAAAGTATGGACTGTGTAAGGAGTCTCTTCAATGATCTAGGTTTAGGTCAGAAGCTGCAGATTAGTGGTCATCAGAAAAAATATGACTAGCAAATATGTTTTCTTTGGTTTGTACAATGTTTTCTAAAACTTAAAATTTGTCAGCATTTGGAAGCCAGGATGCCACATAAAAGTTAATTTAAAAATAATCTGAAAACCTGAAAAACAACTCATTGGAGCTGAGTAGTAGCTTACTGTCTGGGCATGAGCTCTTCAGTTTACCACTGTCCTTACCTCTCCCCATTGCCCTGGCACTGAGGCTGAGTGTCTATTACAAAATAATTTATCTTTACCTGACCCACATCACTTCTTTGTGCATTTTCCCTTATCTTTGTAGTCAGGAAGACAGAAAACATCATTTGTTCAATACAACTGAAATACAGGATATATGACAGAGAAAAGGAGAAATAGGGTCAAAGAGATTAGGAGCAAAGAATTCTGGTCTGGAAAAATGGTTAAGGTATACAGGAGTGATATTTGAGGTTGTGACAATACAAAAACCACAAGCAAATAAGTATAGAAAGGAGAAAAGTAAAGAACAGAGAACAGAACTTGGAGAAGGCTCCATTTAGGTGGTAGAAAGAGAACTTAGAAAAGAAATAATTAGGAATGCAGGAGTAGACTGTCTTAGAAAGGAAAGAGTCTAATCACAAGCATCAATTTCTATAAAGAGGTTGAGAAAGATAAGGTTTAACAAAAGACCATAGCATTGTACATGGCAATATTGTTTAATGACAAAAGCGTTTTATGATTGAATGATGGGGCAAAAACTAGATTACAGAGAATAAACCAATGAGTAATTAGGTCAGAAAAAATGATGACTGTGAATGGGTAGACCACTTTTCCAAAAATAGCAGTTGTTGAGAGAAAGGAAAAGATACAGCAACAGATTCAAGGAAAAATCAGTCAGGAGGAGATGCATATATACATATGCATATATATCGTATATGTATATATATATGTATTTATGTATGTATATATATGTGTATATCTGTAGATATACACATATTCAAGGCATGTAAAATTATGATAATTTTTTTAGATCTAGAAATGAAGATAGCAAGTTATCTTGAAGTATGATTTTGTTATTAAGGGAAGAATCACTGAAGACCACAGCTTCTTCTAATTCAGTCATGCCATATGAAAGAGAGCTTATAGACAATAGACTGGGCATGTATGTAAAAATTAGAAGAACTGCCTACCATCTTGGAAGCTCAAGTTCTCTTTACTGAGTTAAATACCATATGACTTAGACTCCCCCCCCCGCCCCCAAGAACACAAAGATATGGAAGGCTCTAGACCAGGAATAGTGTCGATGCCTTCACTGCTGCAGGGCAGTATTTCAGTAATGACACTTTATGACAGCAACAGACATAGAACTTAGGCCCACTGGTGGCTTTTCAAATTATGCATTTTTTTTTCTCAGAAATTTGAAAGTACAACAAAGTAAGGGTTTTCAGGAGATTCAGTACAGAAGATGGAAACAGAATCAAGGAATGCTAGTCTCCGACCACTAAGTCTTGCAAACCAGGGGCTCGTGAGATTAATTTAAATTTTGAAGATATATGGACTTCTGTTTACACTGGAAAAGCAAATTTACTGGTTAAATTCTGCATAGGGAAAAATGGAAAATATTGACTTGAGAGAAGAAGAAATGGTAAAAATACGTATTCACTTGTCAGTACTTTTTCTCAGAAATAGTGGCAAAGGGAAAGACAGATATAAGTCATGGGGACCGGGGGTAAGGGAATTGAGGGAACTCCTTTCAGATGACTTCCACTTTTGTGGCCCAGGAGTCAGGGTTATGTACAGACAATGAAGGAGTGATTCAAGTTGGAAAGAGTGGAGATTTCACAGTCATGATGGGAAATCTAACCAGATGTTATTAGGATTTAGCTTTCTTCAAAGGACATTTAATATTTTTGACATTTGTCATTATTTTGATTACACTCCTTTCCTAATTACTCACAATCCCAATGCTTACAAACTTCTAGGCAGTGTTTCCCAAAACATAGTTCCTTGGCCTTCCATGTGAGAATTCACTGGCGAACTTATTTAAGACAAAAATTTCTGGAACTCACCAGGCCTATTCAACAGAATCTCTGGGGCCTGGTGTCTGGGAATCTGCACTTTGACAAGTTGCTCAGGTGACGCTTAGGCAGCAAGCCAGCACTCAGCTGAAGACTGCTATTTTAGAACCACAGGCTTAGCTCGCGATTCGTCCAGAAACTCTCATGCATGCCTGTTCACCCACATCCTGTTTTTAATCACTGGTTCTGTCTTCAGTTTTAAAGCTCAGAATAAAAGTGGCACACACTGTGGTAAGAAAATAACAACCGTGTTTTCAAATACAGCTAGTTGAAATCAGATCCTTACCCATTATTGTCCTCTACATTTTTCCTATTTTTATTTTAAAAATATTGCAAAATGTATATGTCATTTACTGATGACCAAAATTGATAGAGTTACTATAATTAAGCAAGTTTATAATAGTAAACTACATTGTTTACTAAATGTATTTATTTCTCGTTTTCTCTGTTTTCATGAAGCAGTGATATGGTTTGGAGATATACTGACCCATTAACTTATTTCTGGATATTTGAAGCCAAAGTAATTACAGGATTTTGCCCTCCCAACAGAACAAATTTTGCCCTCATTTTTCCTCTGTCATTAGTATTTGAATTGGACAGGAAGTAAATGTGGCAAAAATGGAAGATCTCTCTTCAAATAGCCCATGGAAAAAAAGGTGGAGTACATACAATCTCCTCTGTTCTTCAGTTTGAATACATGTGCTTTCTTTAGTAATGAATTTACAATGTAACCAGAATGCTGTTCAATCACAATCACCAAATCAGAGTTGTAAAGAAAAGAAAAACTCAATTTAAATCTAAGAGATTTGTTTAGATTAACAATTTTGTAATTTCCTTATTATATGCCTGAATTTATGTCACAGCATAAATGTTCTTTGCACTCCTCTTGATAAGAGTTTTTATACAATAATAATCTCATTTCTAACTCCAGTCTGAGTTAGGTGGTCCTTGCATAGGCTCTTAAAGCATATTACATATCTCTACCTTAGCATTTATTGTAATATAAATATTTGTTCTCTGACATGACTTTAAGTGTTAACATGGGAACTTTTATTTCTCTTGAGTTTCTAACACAGTTCCCACTAATCGGAATTGGTTCAGAAATGATTTGCTGACTTGTTGAATGATTGAGTAAACAAATGAAAATTGGAACTATTTTGCTAATGAAAAGTCTTGCCCTTTTAATAATTTTTCCAATTTAGTACTGCAGAAATATAAGAAAAAAATGAAAAGTGTATATGCCACCAACTGTGAATTATACCTAAGAAAGACTGGTAAACAATCTCACAAAAGGTATCACAAAGTGGCACTGATTGCCATGGGAATTTAGAATGACTAGTTCTTTCCTCAGTGTTACAGTTTTAGAGGCTTGATTCTGTCAACATAATCACTGTTCCTTCTAATCTGTATTTTCTCTTTGGTTGCTTTCAAGATTTTCACCAAAGGTTTACTTCAGTATTCCATAGTTTCACTACAATATGTGAATGTGAGTTTGTTTGTATTTACACTGCTCAAGACATTGCCTTCCTGACTCCCATAATTCAAGGAATTTTTTAAAAAATCAATTCTACTAAATGTTCAATTAGCAACTCTTCAAAGATGGCCTCCCTCCTATTTTCTCTATTTTTTCCAGAATGTCCTTTGGATATATGTTGGAACTTTTCATTATCTCCTCCCTGTCTTTAACTTATTTTTATTGCTTCCAATCTCTTTATCTCTCTCAATGAGAGAGGACTTGAAAATTTCACGGAAAATGTATGCTATGAAGAAACTATGCAGAAATTTCAAAAGTATTTGTGCCAAAATAAACTCATACTAACTTGTTATAAATTTCTGAACAGGATCTAGTTTGAGGGACTAAAAAGTATATAACATCAGTTTTAAAAGAGGCCCTCTCAGAGCAATAAGAATTTTGCTAAAATTGAGGCAATAAAAATATATATATATTAAGTTTATGGTAAAGCTTGGGTGGAAGAATGGTGAAATCATTGATGCTTTACAAAAAGTTTATAGGGACAATACCCCCAAAGAAATCAACAGTTTACAAGTGGATAACTCATTTTAAGAAAGTTCAAGACTATATTGAAAATAAGGCCTGCAACAGCAAACCATTCACATAAATTTGGGAGGAAAAATACTAATCTTGTGTGTGTCCTAAATGAAAAAGGCTGACGATTAACAGCAGAAATAATAGCCATCATAGACATCTCAGTTGGTTCAACTTACACAATTCTCACTGAAAAATTAAAGGTGAGTAAACTTTCCACTCCATGAGTGCCAAAACTGTTGAACCCAGATCAGCTGCAAACAAGAGCAGAGCATTCCGTGGAAATTTTAAACAAGTGGGATAATGATCTTGACCCATTATTTGAAAAAAATGTAACAGATCACCCTTTACTAGTGATCCACTTCAGGATCATTACTTTACCAACATGATCCTGAAGACAAACCACAATCAATGAATGCAATTGCCACAAGAAGGTGGAAGTGGTCCAGACAAAGCAAAAGTAGATCAGTCCACAAAACAAAAGAGCAAAATCATGGCAACAGTTTTTTGAGATGCTCAAGTCAGTTTGCTGGTTGACACTCTGGAGGGCTAAAAGCAATGACCTCTGCTTATTATGAGAATGCTTTAAGAAAGTTAACCAAAGCTTTAGCAGAAAAATGCCTGGAAAAGCTTTATCAGCAAGTCTTTCACCACCACACAATGCTCCTGCTCATTTCTCTCATCAAATAAGGACAATTTTGCAAGAATTTCTATGGGAAATTGTTAGGCATCTACCTTACAGTCCCAATTTGGCTCCTCCTGACCTTTGTTTGTTTTCTAATCTTAAAAAAAAAAAAATCTGTAAAGGGAACCCATTTTTCTTCTGTTAGTAATGTGGAAAAAAAAACTGCATTGACATGGTTAAATTCAAGGGACTTTCTGTTCTTCACATATGGTAAATAGCTGGTATCATTGTTTACAAAAATATCTTGAGATTAATGGAGCTTATGTTGATAAATTAAAGTCTATACCATTTTTATTTTTATTATTTAATTCAATTTTTCTGTGAACTTTTTGAATCCCTTTGTATATGCATTCCAGTAAATTCTTCAATCTCTCAGTTCACAAATTCTTTATCTATGGGTGATATGCTTTTCTACTCATCTCAAGCATTTTATTTTGATAACAATTTTTAATATGCTTTATTTTCTAAAGAAGTTTTAGGTTCAGAGCACAAATAGGTAGAAGATACAGAGGCTTCACATATATCCCTGACCCCACTTATGCATAATCTCTCCATATCAACATACCCTGCTGAAGTGGTACTTTTGTTACAACTGATGAGCCTACACTGACATTATCTTTATCACCCAAAGTCCTTAGTTCATATTAGGGTTCACTTGTGGTGTTCCACAGTCTATGAGTTTGGACAGAAGCATAATGACATGCATCCAAAATTAGAATATCATACAGAATAGTTTCAAAGCCCTAAAAATTATTTGTGCTCAACATATCCATCCTTTCCTTCACCCTAAACCCTGGCAACTCCTGACCATTTTACTGTCTCTGTTGTTTTGCCTTTCCTAGGATGTCATTTAGCTGGAATTATATCGTATATGGCTTTTTTTAGATTAGAGTCTTTCACTTGGTAATTTGCATTTGGGTTCCTCCATGTCTTTTTATAGCTTCATAGGTCATATTTTTTTACACTGAATGATATTCTATTATCCGATGTAGCACAGTTTATTTATTCGTTCACTTACTGAATAATATCTTGATTACTTCCAAGGCTTGGCAATGATGAATAAAACTGCTATACACATCTATGTATAGGGGTTTTTGGTGGACATAAGTTTTTAACTTATTTTGATAATGGTCAAGGAAAGTGGTTGTTGGATTTTCTGGTTAGTGTATATTTAGCTGTGTAAGAAATTGTCAAACTGTCTTCCAAAATGGTTGTACCATTTTGCATTCCCACTAGCAGTGAATAAGAGTTTATTTTGCTCTACCATCCTTACTAGCATTGAATGCTGTCATTGTTTTGAATTTTGGTCACTCTTATAGGTATACAGTGGTATCTTGTTGTTTTAAGTTGCATGTCCCTAATGGCATATAATGTGGGGCATATTTTCATATGCATATTTGTTATCTGTATATCTTTGGCAGGGTGTCTGGTTAGATTTCTGACTCTTTTTAAGTCAGGTTGTCCATTTTTGTATTGTTAAGTTTTAAGAGTTTGTTGTATTTTTTAGATAATAGTCTTTTATCAAATATGTATTTCACAGATTTTTTTTTACCCGTCTCTGGCTTGTCTTTTCATTCTCAGCAGTGTCTTCGCAGAGCAGAAGTGTTTAATTTTAATAAAATCTAGCCTATCAATTATTTCTATAATGGAGTGTACCTTGGGTGTTATATCTAAAATGTTGTCACTACACCCAAATTCATCTAGATTTTCTTCCATGTTGTCTTTTAGGAGTATTATAGGTTTGTATTTTACATTTAGGTGTATGATCCATTGCTTTTTTTGTTTTTTGTTGTTGTTGTTTTTATAAAGATGTGGGGTACAATTCAGGGTTAGGTATACAAACATTGATTATGCAGGTACTCTTGTTGATGAAGCGTTCCCCTTCCTCCACCAGCAGTTTCCCTCAACTGCCAATCCCAGCCCCCCTTCCTGACAGTTTCCCACTACTGACAATCCCTTTCTTATAGTATTATAATTGTTCAAGGTCTGCTTATGAGTGAGACATATGGTACTCTGTTCTTTGCTTCTGTGATAGATCACTGACTATGATCGACTCTAAATCCATCCAAGTTGCTGCAAAGTCCCTATGTTTGTCCTCCCTTATGGCTGCATAATATTCCACTTTGTATATGTCCCACATTTTTTAAATCCAGTCCAGTTTTGATGGGCAGCATGGTTGGTTCCATGTTTTTGCTATTGTGAATAGAGTTGCAATAAACATACGTGTGCAGGTATCTTTTCTGTAGAATGATTTGAGTTCCTCCTCCGGGTATATTCCCAATAGGGGGATTGCTGGGTCATATGGAAGGTTAATTTATAGTTCTTTCAGAAATTGCAACACTGTCTTCCAAAGAGGTTGCACTACTTTGCATTCCCACCAGCAGTGTAGAAGCGTCCCTTTTTCTCCGCATCCTTGTCAGCATCTGTTGCTGTTTGTTTTATTAATGATGGCCATTCTTACAGAAGTTAGGTGGTATCTCAATGTGTTTTTGATTTACATTTCTCCGATGATGAGTGAGGCTGAGCACTTTTTCATGTGTCTGTTGGCTGCCCATATATCTTCTTTTGAGAAGTGTCTATTCATGTCTTTTGACCACTTTTAAATGGGGCTTTTTTTTTTTCCTTTTGGCGCATTTGAGTTCTTTGTAGATCCTAGATGTTAGGCCTTTGTCAGATATACAGTTGGCAAATATTTTTTTCCCATTCTGTGATCTGTCTCCTTGCTCTCTTAATGGTTTCTTTTGCTTTGCAGAAGCTCGTTAGTTTGATGAGGTCCCACTTGTCTTGTTTCTTAAGGTATGGGTATTGAGGGCTCTGATCAGGAATTGGTTGCCAGTTCCGATTATGATCCATTTCAATTTAATTGTCGTGGAGAAAGGTAAGGTCATGCCAAATTCTCTCTTATTATTGTTTTTGCATGTTAATGTCCAGTTGTTCTAGTAGTATTTGCTGGAAAAAAAAACCCTATATTTTCTCCATTTTATCGCCTTTGCTCCTATGTCAAAGATCTGTTGACTAATTATGTGATTCTATTTCTGGGCTCTCTAGTTTGTTCCACTGGTATATTTGTCTATTTTTTTAAGCAATACTACACTATTACTGTAGCTTTATAGTCAGTCCTATAGTCAGTCCTACAGTCGGATGCTATGAGTTCTCTCACTTTATCCCTTTCCTTCAAAATTGTGTTGGCTATTCTATTACTTTTGCCTCTCAATATAAACTTTAGAATCAGCCTGTCAATATCCACAAATAACGTTTTGGTATTTTCATTGGAATTGCTTTGAATATATAGGTCAAGTTGGAGAGAACTGTCATTTTGACAATGAGTTTTTCTATGGATGAATATAGAATGTTTCTTAATTTATTTAGTTCTTCTTTGATTTCTATCATTAGAGTTTTGTAGCTTTTATATAAACCTTGTACATATTTTTTAGATATATACCAAAATATTTCACTTTTACTATATAATGTAAATGAGATTGCATTTTAAATTTCAAATTTCACTCATTTACTGCTAGAATATAGGGAAGTGACTGACTTGTACAGTAAGTTCCCTGCATATGAGCAAGTTCTGTTCTGAGATCTCCCTGCATACAAGCAAGTTCTGTTCCAATCTGTTTGTAGGTCCAACAAAGTTACCCTAGGTACACAACTAACACAGTCAGCTATATCATTCCATACTGTAATAGGTTTATGATACTTTTCACACAAATAATGCATAAAAATCAAAAAGTACTGTACAGTAAAGTACACAAAAACACAACCATGCATGTGGCAATATATGCCAGATACATTAACTGACTTACATGATTGGACATGCAAACTCACATTCATATCTTTGAGAGTTTGCAACTTGAAGGTTCATAGGTAGGTGACTTATTGTATTTTCTCTTTGTAACCTGCAACCTTGCTATAATCATTTATTAACTCCAGGAGGTTTTTTTCATTTGACTATTTTAGATTTTCTACATAGACAATAATATCTGTGAATTTATTTCTTCTTTTTCAATCTGTATCACTTTTGTTTCCTTTCATGTCTTACTGCATTAGCTAGGAATTCTAGTATGATGTTGAAAAAGGAGAGGTAAGAGGGGACCCCCTTACCTCGTTCCTGATCTTAGCAGAAAAGCTTCTAATTTCTCACCATTTAAGTTCATTAATGGTAGTATTTTTGTATAGATGCTCTCTTTTTTATTTTAACATCAATACCTTTACTGGATCACATTTTAAACTTAACCATTTTAGGAAAAAATGATATTTGTGCCTATTCCATTTACAGAAAACATTCAGAAAGTCTTAATAATTACTTTATTGATTCTGCCAAATGATATTTTAGATCTTCAAAAATGTATTGCATAAATAAATCAAATTATAATTTCAGAGAATGAAGAATGAATTTTTTCCTAAATTATGGACTCATCTGTATTATATTTATCACTGCTTTGATTTGTTTTTTAGTTGGAGTCTCACTCCGTCGCCCAGGCTGGAGTGCAGTGGCACACTCACGGCCACCTCAGCATCGACCTGCTGGGCTCTGGGGATCCTTACGCCTCAGCCTTCCAAGTAACCAGAACTATAGTTGCACGATACCATGCCTTGCTAATTTTTTTATTTATTGTGGAGATAAGGTCTCACCAAGTTGTCCGGGCTGTTCTCAAACCCGTGGACTCAGGCAATCCCCTCCCATCGGCCTCCCAAAGTGCTGGGATTACAGGCTTGAGTCACTGCACCTGGTCTAACACTGTTAGCAGTACTCTTCAGTAGGATATTATCTGGATTATAGATGTTCTTTATCAAATTGAGAAAGTTCCCTTCTATTTCTAGTATACTGAGAGTTTTTATTATAAATGGGTAAAATGGGTATTGGGATTTGTCAAATGCTTTTTCTTCATCTATTGATATGACCATGTGATTTTTCTTCCTTATTCTACCGATGTGATGAATTACATCAATTGATTTTTAGATGTTTAACATGCCTTGCATACCTGAAATAAGTCCCACTGGTTGTGGTGTATAATTCTTCTTATACATTGTTCAATTCAATTTGCTAATTTTTTTTAAGGATTTTTGTATTTATGTTTGTGAGAGATATAGGTCTGTAGTTTTCTTTTCCTATGGTATTTTTGTCAGGTATTGGTGTTAGGGTAATTCTCACCTCATAGAATGAGTTAGGAAATATTTCCTTTGCTTCTATATGCTGACAGATATTGTAGAGAACTGGTATAATTTCTTCCTTATATGCTTGGTAGAATTCACCAGTTAACCCATCTGGACCTGGTGCTTTCCATTTTGGAGGTTATTATTTATTCAATTTCTTTCATAGATATGGGCCAATTCAAATTGACTACCTCTTCTTGTGTGAGATTTGTCATATTATATCTTTCAAGGAATTGACCCATTACATCCAGGTTATCAAATTTGTGGGCATAGTATTGTTTATAATCTTTATTATCTTTTTAATGTTCATGGGGTCTATAGTAGTGTCCTGCTTCCATTTCTGATATTAGCAATTTCAGTCTTTTCTTTTTTTCTTAGGTATCTTTGCTAAAGGCCTTTATATTTGATTAATGTTTTCAACAAACTAGCTTTTGGTTTCATGATTTTTACTACTGAATTCCAGGTTTCAATTTCATTGATTTCTGCTCTAATTTTTGTTAATTATTTTTTTCTACATATTTTGATTTTAATTTTCTCTTCTCATTTTAATTTCCTAAATTGGAAGATTAGTTTACCAATTTCAGATTTTTTTCTAAGACATATATTAAATGTTATAAATTTCCCACTAAACACTGCTTTTGCTGCATCCCACAAATTTTGACAAGTTGTGTTTTCTTTTAAATTATTTCAAAATATTTTCAATTCCTCTTGACATTTCTTCTTTGAACAATATGTTGTTGTTTAATCTTCAAGAGTTTGGAGATTTTCTAAGTAACATTCTGTTTTTTATTCTATTGTGATCTGAGAGCAGGCATTGTATGATTTCTATTACTTTTTGTTTTGTTTTGTTTTTTTTGAGTCAGAGTCTCACTCTGTCGCCCAGGCTGGAGTGCAATGGCACCCTCACGGCCACTGCGGCCTCAACCTGCTGGGCTTAGGTAATCCTTCTGCCTCAGCCTTTCAAGTAGCTAGAACTACAGGCACACTCTACCATGCCCAGCTTTTTTTTTTTTTTTTAATTATTATTTATTGTAGCGATGAGGTCTCACTAAGTTGTCCAGGCTGGTCGTGAACCCCTGGGCTCAGGCAATCCTCTTTCCTCGGCCTCCCAAAGTTCTGGGATTACATACTGAGCCACCATGCCCAGCTGATTTCTATACGTTTATATTTGTTTTATGATCCAGAATGTGTCTTGGTAAATATCCATGTGTGCTTGAGAGGAATGTGTGTTCTGTGTTTGAATTGAGTGGTTGATAGATTTTAATTATATTAAGTTGATAGATAAAGTTGTTAAGTTCAGGCATGTTTTTACAAACTTTCTGCCTGTTGTATCTGTCCATTTCCAATAGAGGTGTTGGATTTTCAAACTATAAAGTAGATTCATCTATTTCTCTTAGTAGTCTGTTAGTTTTTACAATCTGAAGTCTCTTCTGTATGAAATTAATATAGCTACTCCCATTTCCTTTAAATTAGTGGGAGCAAAGTGTATCTTTTTCCATCATGTAGTTTTAATATCTAACGGTCTCTATATTTAAAGTGAGTTTCATGTACACAACATATGTTGGGTCTTGTTTTATTGATCTACTCTAACAATCTCTATCATTTAATTGGTACATTTAGACCATCGACATTCAAAGTGATTATTGATATTGTTGAATGAATATCTACAATTTTGTTACTGTTTTCTATTCACTGCCCTTGTTCATTGTTTCTATTTTTGTCTTTTACACTTTTTGTGCCTTCTGTGGTTTTAATTTAATTTATATGATTCTATATTCTCTCCTTTCTTAGCATATCTGTTATACTTCCTCTTATACTTTTTTTAGTTGTTGCCTTAAAGTTTTCAATTTACATTTACAGTTAATTCAAGTCCACTTTCAAATAACACTATACCAATTCCCGGGTAATGCGAGTACCTTATAATAACAATAATTTTGATTTCTCCCTTCCATCTCATATCATTACTTTCATTCATTTTATTTATACATAAGCTTATGTATACATGCAAATATACATGTTGGAATACAATGTTGTTATTGTTTGAAACAAACTGTTATCCATTAAATTGATTACATTTAAAAGTAAGGAAAAGTTTTTATTTTACTTTCACTAATTCTTTCTATAATTCTCTTCCTTCCTGATGTAGATCCAAGTTTCTGACTTAAATCTTTTGTTCTTTCTCCGAACAACTTTTTTTTTTAGCATTTCTTGCAAAGCATGTCTACTATCATCAAATTATCTTAATTATTTCTCCTTTACTTTGAAGGATAATTCCAGGGCATGGAATTCTGGGTTGCTGGTTTGTTACCGTTGTTGTTTTTAACATTTTAAATATTTTACTCATTTCTCTGTTTGTTTGCACAGTTTCTGAAATCAGGTGTAATTCTTATCTTTGCTCCAATACAGGTAAAGTATTTTTTATGGCTTTTTTCATAATTTATTCTTTACTTTTTGTTTTCTGAAGTTTGAATTTAATATATCTAGTGTAGTTTGGGGGGGGGGGTATTTACTGAGTATCTGAGGTTCCTGGAGCAATGGTTTGGTGTTTAGCATTAATCTGGGGAATTTCTCAGTCATTATTCCTTCAAATATTGCTTCTGTTTCTTTCTCTCTTTTCTCTTCTTGTATTCTGTTTTACATGTGCTGCAACTTTTGTAGTTATCTCACAGTTCTTGAATGTTTTATTTTGTTTTGTTTTTAGTCTATTTATTTTTGCTTTTCAATTTTGAAAGATTCTATTGACATACACTTAAGCTCAGAGATTCTTTCTTTAACAATATCCAGTCTCCTAATGAGCCCATTAAAGGCAGTCTTCACTTCTGTTACAATACTTTTACTGTAGCAAAAGCACTTAACATGAGATCTCTCCTCTTAACCTATTTTTAAGTGTACAATATATTATTGTTAACTATTGGTACAATATTATAGGGCAGATCTCTAGAGTTTATTCATTTTGCCTAACTAAAGCCTTTTGCTTGTTGATTAGTAATCCTAGATTTCTTTATTCCCTCCATTCCCTGAAAGCCACCCTTCTGCCTTTTGATTCTATGAATTTTACTATTTTAGATACCTCATATAAGTGGAATTATATAGTATTTGTCTTTATGTGATTGACTTATTTCACTAGAATAATCTCCTCACGGTTCATCCATGTTGTTGTATATTGTAAGATGTGCTTCTTTTAAAGGCTGCATTTTATTGTATGTATATACCATATTTTCCTTATCCATTCATTTAAGTCATTTAGGACATTTAGGTCATTTCCACATCTTGGTTAAAATCTCTTTGAGATCTTGATTTCAATTCACTGGATAAATATCCAAATGTGGAACTGTTTGGTCATATAATAGTTCTGTTTTTAATTAGTCGAGGAAGACCGATACTGTTTTCCATAGTGGCTGCACCATTTTACATATCCTCCAACAGTGTGTAGGTGTACCAATGTCTCCACATTTTTGCCAATGCTTGCTGTCTCTTGTTTTTTGGATAATAACCATTGTGACAAGTAGAAGATGGTATCACATGATGATTTTTATTTACATTTCCATGATTATTAGTGAGACTGCGCATTTTTCCATACATCTCTCGGTAATTTCTATGTTATCTTTTGATAAATGTCTAGTCAAGTTCTTACCCGTTTTTAATAGGGCTATTCTTTTTTTACTATTTAGTTGTGAGAATTTCTTTTTTGGTCGCCCAGTCTGCAGTGCAGTGGACGCTCCCGGCCACCGCAGCCTCGACCTTCTGGGCTCCGGCGATCCTTCCGCCTCAGCCTTCCGAGTAGCCGGAACTACAGGCGTGCGCTACCACGCCCGGCTAATTTTTTTGATTTATTGTAGAGATGAGGTTTCGCCTGCCCAGGCGGGT
>CAUYQG010186563.1:0-33748 GCA_963574415.1 Tarsius wallacei
CTCTACAATAAAAATTTAAAAATTGGCCAGGCATGGTAGCACGCACCTGTAGTTCCGGCTACTTGGAAGGCTAAGGTGGAAGGATCACCTGAGCCCAGGAGGTCAATGCTGGGGTGGCTGTGAGTGTGCTACTGCACTCCAGCCTGGGCAACAGGGTGAGCTCTAGCTAAAAAAAAAAAAAGTTTATGGGCCAGGTGTGGTGGCTCACATCTATAATCCCAGCACTTTGGGAGGCCGAGATGAGAGGATTGCCTGAGCCCAGGGATTTGAGACCAGCCTGGACAACTTGGTGAGACCTCATCTCTACAACAAATAAAAAAAATTAGCCAGTTGTGATGTTGCATGCCTGTAGTTCCAGCTACTTGGAAGGCTGAGGCAGAAGGATAATCTGAGCCCTACAGGTCAAAGCTGCGGTGGCCGTGAGTGTGCCACTGTACTCCAACCTGGGCAACAGAGTGAGTCTTCAACTCAAAAAATAAACAAACAAGCAAGCAAACAAAATTTATATTTTTCTAAAAATGCATCCATTCCATCTAGATTTTCAAATTTGCTGGCATAAATGTATATACAGTATTAACTTATAATTTCTGTGAGAAGTGTAATAATGAAAATTTGTTGAATTATTCTTGCATCTCTATCAGCCTTTTCTTTATTTCAAAGAGAAAGTATATAAAGTTTCAAAGTATGTAACTTTCATAATCATTTTTATGTTTATTGTATCTTTTCATAAAATATTCCTCTGTCATTAATTTTACTTTGATATTAATATTACCACATCTTCGTTCTTTTTAAATAGCATTTACCTAATGTGATAAATGAATTCATGGGAAAACCTAAAATTCGGTAGATTCATTTACTAAAAAGAACAGAGCTTCTGGGGAAAATTGGGTTATACCAGGATGTCTCAACCTCAGCACTTGACATTTTGAGTCAGGTAACTATATTGTGGAAGGCTGTCCTGTGCACTGAAGGATGTTTAGCAGCATCCTTGGCCTCTACCCACCAGATGCCAGTAGCAGCCCCCTCTCTCCAACTATGACAAACAAAAATGTCCCAGACATTGCCAAACTTCCCCTGGTGGCAAAATTACGCCTACATTAGGCCACTTATGCAACTTTGTAATGAGAGCACTAACAAACCAATAATAATTTTAGTAACAATAAAAAAGTTAAAATTCCTAATAAATATAGAATTACTGCAATAAATACAGGATTTTACCTTTTAAAAAGCGAGGATAACTTTCTGAAAGGAGATTTAAGAAGGCTTGAGACTGCTGAGTTGTGGAGATGAACTGAGCTAAGAGGAAGAATGTAGACAAAATGAGCATTATGCACGAGACTGCATTCTTTTTTTACTTGCTAATATAGCTGTGTTAATGTTCTTTGTTTTTGGCTGCTGTAACTTTATATACAAAAGCATTAATATACCAAGAAGCAATCATGTATGAACCAATAAAACTTCTGCAATATTCTCTTATCATTTGCCTATTTACCCATTGCATATGAGTTAATATTCATTACAGAAACACTGTAGGAAAAGAAACCATATATCTCTTTTTGACTCTTTATTTTCAACCTATCAGTGCTGTTTAGTTTTAGCTAAATCTTAGTCTCTTAATAAAATTTAATTCATTCATACTTATTGTTATCTGATAAATTTGTAGATATTTTCTATTAACATGTTTCCTTTTTTATTTTCTTGTCTTTTGTTGTAGTGATGATGTTTCATTTGGCTCAGTCATCCCTTTTTCTGCTGCACAAAACTTGAAAACTATTCCTTTATTTGTATTCATTTAATTCTTGACTTTTTAATGTATGTGTGTAAATGTATTTTTCTGTGAAAGACTAGAGTTAATCAACTCTATCTGCCAAAAAGGCAAGAGTCTCAGCATATTTCTATTTCTCGGTTCACTATTTCTCCACTATGGCCTATGCTACAATTATTTGGAATTACAGATCCAGCTTGCATTTTTAAAACAAGTACTTAGATTTAGCTATACAGTTTGTTCTTTTTAAAAATTTCTCAGCCAGGGTGGGTGGCTCAGCCTGTAATCCCGCGCTTTGGGAGGCTGAGGTGAGTGGATTGCTTGAGCCCGCGGGTTCGAGACCCACCTGAGCAACTTGGCAAGACCTCATCTCTACAATAAATCAAAAATTAGCCGAGCGTGGTAGCGCACGCCTATAGTTCCAGCTACTTGGAAGGCTGAGGCGGAAGGACCGCTGGAGCCCAGCAGGTCAAGGCTACGGTGGCCAGGAGCGGCCACTGCACTCCAGTCTGGGCGACAGAGTGAGACTCCAACTAAAAAAAAAAAAAATAAATGAAAATAAAATAAAAAATAAAAATAAAATGTTCTCTCTCTCTCTCTCTCTTTCTCTCTACACAATCAATCCTTTTGGATTTTTAAAAAAATTCTTTTGAGATAACCTATGTATAGAAAATTTGGTTCTTGCTTATCTGAAAATACCTTTTACCCTCAGACTTAAATGATAGTTTGGCAAGGTATAAAAAGAATTTTAATGAAATTTGTATTGAAATATACATATGGAAAGTGTATGTCATGAGTAAGTACCTCAATAAATTATCATACTATGTTACTACCACCGTCATCAAGCAATAGAACATTTTTTATCATCCCCAAAACATACCTTTCAATCACTACCCTCACCATGCTATATAAAGTAAATTACTACCTGGATTTCTAGCCCTACATATTAGTTTTACCTGCTTTTGAACTTTATGCAGATAGAATAATTTAATATGTACTTTGGAGATTGTTTTTCTCTATGGAAGCTTTTGATGTGGTTAGTGTCATACAGATATTGTCCAGGCATGGTGGCTCAAGCCTGTAATCCCAGTACTTTGGGAGGCCGAGCCGAGAGATTGCCTGAGCACAGGGGTTCGAGACCAGCCTGGGCAATTTGGTGAACTTGGTGAGACCTCATCTTTACAATATATCAAAAAATTAGCTGGGTATGGTAGTGTGTGACTGTAGTTCCAGCTGCTTGGAAGGCTGAGGCAGAAAGATTGCCTGAGCCTAGGAGGTTGACTCGGGGGTAGCCATGAGCGTGCCCCTGTACTCCAGCCTGAGCAACAGAGTGCGACTCTGACTCTCAGTCTCTCTCTCTCTATATATATATATAGTCCTTACTGATTTTTACTGATTTTTAGTCTAATTATTTTATCAGTTGCTAAGATAACTGTTAAAGTCTTAAGCAATTAATGTAGATTTTCCCTTTACTTCTGTCCATTTTGCTTCATATATTTTGAAGTTTTGTTATTAGGCATTATTAATTATTGTTATTATTATTAATTATTTGTTATATCTTTATGCTGTATTGACTTTTTTTAGACTGGAAAATATAGTTTATTTAGAAAGTAGATTAGACAGAGTTATATTGACATTTTTATCATTGTGTTCCTCTTTGTCTCTAGTAATTCTCTTTGATTTGAAGTGTCTTTTATATGACATTAATGTACTTATTTCAGCTTTCTCATGCTTACTTTTTGCATGGTATATTTTTTATTGTTTTATTTTTTTATATATCTTTATGTTTAAACTACATCTCTTGCCAGCCTGGGCAACATAGCAAGACCTTGTCTCTACAAGAACATTAAAAAAAAAGTTAGCTGGATGTGGTGGTGCATGTCTTTAGCCTTAGCTACTCGGGAGGCTGATGCAGGTGGATTGCTTGAGCCCAGGAGTTGGGAGACTATGGTGTGCCGTGATCATGTCACTGCCCACTAGCCCGGGCAACAGAATGAGAGCCTGACCCAAATAAATAAATAAATACATAACTAAGCGCATCTCTTGAAACAGCATATAATTGGTTCTTGCTTTTCTATCCAGTCTGATAATCTCTGCTTTCTGTTCAGAATGTTTAGTCCATTTACATTAATGTAATTTTTCATATATTTGTGTATATTTCATATAACGTCTCCATTTTTCTATGTGCTTTCTTTTGTCTTATCTGTTCTTTGTTCTTCTATTTGTTTTTTCCCTGCCTTCTTTTGTGTTAATTTGTTATTTTTAGCATTCCATTTAATTGCTCTATTGCTTTCTAGCTGTATATCTTTGCATTGATTTTTTTTTAGTAGTTGCTCTAAGGATGACAAAGTGCATCGTTGATATTAAATTATTTCAGGCAAAATGCAGGATAGGAACTTGGTGACAATATATTTCTCTTAAGCCCTACCCCAATCTTTAATGCTATTGTTCTCATATGTACCTATCAATAACTTCAACATACAATATTATATTTTTACTTTAAATAATCATAAATATTTTCAAGAAATTAAGAAAAAGAATATTTTTTAAAATGTCTTCTTTGCTTATCTACATATTTGAGTATTTCTGGTGTTCTTCAATGTTTCTAATATATCCAAGCTGCCATCTGGTGTCTTTTCCTTTCAGTCTAAAAACTTTGTTTGGCTTCTTTTTTTTTTTTTCCAGGAGTCTCTGGTGAAGGATTATCTCGGTTTTGTTTATCTAAAGGCAACTTTTTTTAGCTTTTATTTGAAGAATAGTTTTCACTAGTTAATAGAATTTTTGCCTGATAGTTTTCCAGTCATTTATTAGTTTGGATGCATCATTCCAATGCCTTCTGACTTTCATAGTTTCTAATGAGAAGTTATTCTGTATTGTTTATATTCTCATCATTATTACTTTAATTAAAACATTTTTTTGAGAGATGGGATCTCACTATGTTGCCCAGGCTGACCTTAAACTCCTGAGCTCAAGCAGTCGTCCTACCTTAGCTTCCTCAGTAGCTGGAACTATAGGTACATGCCATCATGCCTGACTCCATTCTGTATTCTTATTATTGTTTCTTTCTTTGTATATGTCATTTTTCTCTGTCTACTTTCTCAGTCTCCTTTTCTATTTGCTTTTGCCTTTTATCAGCTTGACTATAATGTATCTTTCTTTTTGTGCTTATCTTATTTAGAGTTTGTTAAGCTATTTGAGCCTCTAAGCTAATGTTTTCCACCAAATTGGGAAGTTTTCAGCCATTATTTTTTCCAGAATTTTTACCTTTTTTCATTTCTATTCTCAAATTATACATGTGTTGAATAATTTGATAATTTACCACAAGTCTCTAGGCTGTTAATTTTTCTTTCCTCTGTTTTTGTTTTTCATCATGTAATCTCTATCAAATCTGCTTTCAAGTTCACAGATTCTTTTGCCATCTCCAATCTGTTATTGAACCCATCTAGTAAATTTATTTCAGTTATTGTACTTTTTACCTATAGAAAAATACATATAATTGTTATGAAATATTTAATTATAATATAATATATATAGTTTCTAGTTCTCTGTTGAGATTACCTATCCATTCATTTATTATATCATAGTTTCTTTTAATATTTTGAATGTATTTTAAATAGCTGCTTTAAAGTTTTTATTTGCTAGTCTAATAATATCTGAGTCAATTTAGAGTCAGTTTCTTTTGACCACCTTTTTACTGAGTCACGTTTTCCTATTTATTTTAATGTTTGATTTATTTTTGTTGAAAACTTGATATTATATAGACTCCATTGTAGCAACTCTATTCTCTGAGGATTGTTGGCATGCACTCAAACTGCAAATTTTGTCTTCCTCATAGTATGTATCAGCTGATATTTTCATAACTTCCCACTGCTGCTTTTTAAGCCTGGCCCTGGGTTCTTCTGTGGGCTTGCATTACTTGGCAGTCACCCAAAAGTTTGTGCAGAGATGAAGCTCATCCTTTCCACGATTCCCTTGTTTCAGGTGATTTCTCCCTAATTTCTAAGTATTCTCCTGACTTCAAGCTCTGACACTTCAAGCCTGTAAAGTTTAGATTTTTGCCAAACTGAGCTCAGTTAAGAAATATATTCAGTTTAAAAGGCAAAATAAATAAATAAATAAATCTCAGATTAACCTCATATAGCTGTCTTCAAAAGTAGAATCTTTACACTTTGGGAGGCTGAGGTGAGGGGATTGCCTGAGGCCACGGGTTCGAGAACAGCCTGGGCAACTTGGTGAGACAGCATCTCTACAATAAATCAAAAAAAGTACCTGGGCGTGGTACACACACCTGTAGTTCCGGCTACTTGGAAGGCTGAGGTGGAAGAATCGCCTGAGCCCAGCAGGTCGACGCTGGGGTGGCTGTGAGGTGTGCCACTGCTCTCCAGCCTGGGCGACGCAGTGGGACTCCAACTCACAAAACAAACAAAAAACAAAACAGTAGAATCCTTTTTTTAAAAGTTAGTTTTAAAAAAAATAGTAGAATCCTCTCTACCTGCCTGCTTTCTGCCTCTTCCCCTCTCCCCGCACCCATACATAATTTAGCTGTCATCCAGGAATTTGGGCAGAAGTCTCTGGTGAAGAATTATTTCAATTTTTGTTTATCTGAATGGCTCATTTTTGAACTAGGCTTGACTGCTGAGGAAGTAGATTGACCATCAAGGGTAGAGAGTTTGGAAAATTCTCTAGGGGCATTCGTTTCATGCCGTTTGATATTTCTGCAAGAGCTTACTTTCCCCAGAGGTGGAGCTCATTCACTGAAGGCGGTATCTGAAACAAAACCCTCTACTTTTCAATAAACATTAACATTCTAATGTTGGTTTGGTTTGATCCCTGTTAATCAGGACTGTCTGACTAGGAGGTTCATCTCATATTCTGTCTTGTTCCAGCGCTTACTCTAAGTAACTAGTCCAGCGTCATAACTTTAACTCTGAGCCCCAAAGCTGAATGTGTGAAAGGGATCCATTTATTTTTAATTAATTCCAAAGTGAGTAGGTCTTAAAATACAAGAAAGGCACTCTCTGTTTTTGAAATGTGTTTATGAAAAAATGCAGAAATTGCTTGAGATGTACTTAAATCTAAAAATTAACTTCAGTCTCCATAGAGACTAGCTAGAAATGTATATGTATAAATCAAATGGTCCTTATTGTACCCCAGTATTCCTCTTTTTTCTTATCCAAATTGGAATAATCTGTAATCTTTTGACATATTGGTAATTTACATTCTATTCACAAGTTGCCTTTTTTTTTTTTTTGAGCCTGACAGATTAAAGTAGGGTTTTGGATTATCTGCAAACATGAATTCTGGCATCATTGTCATGTTCTTCTTGAAAATTTGAATAAAATTGTCTACTTTGCAAGAAAAGGATTTGCTTATCCACTTTTAATATAAATATTCCAAGGATGTATTTATCTCAAGAAATGTTGCATACTGGGCATATATTTATCTCCAAATTCATCAGGTTATATACATCAAATATATGTAGCTTTTTGTTTGTCAATTATACCTCAATAAAGTAGTTTTGAAGAAAATAGAAATCCTCTTATCTACCAAGATTGAGAGATTATTAAACTGACTTTTTCTTTTTGAGTAATTTTGTTCTAACCCCTCCTAGATTTAGGGAAAGGACTGCAAAGTATGGTTCACAGATTATTTAAAGGCATTAAATGCCATTTTACACAAGATATGTGTAAGATGATCACCAAGCCTTCAGATAATTGGTATCCTTGTGAAACATGTTGGTGTCAAATATGCATCTGGGAAACGCTGTGCATCTTTTATGACTGCATCTCATTCTCTCTCTCTTTTTTTTTGAGTTGGATTCTCACTCTGTCGCCTAGACTGGAGTGCCGTGGCATACTCACGACCACTCCAACATCAACCTGTTGGGTTCTGGTGATCCTTCTACCTCAGCCTTCCAAGTAACCTGAACTACAGGCGCACACTACCATACCTGGCTAATTTTTGAGTTATTGTAGAGACAAGGTCTCACCAAGTTGTCTGGGCAGGTCTCGAACCCGCGGGCTCAGGCAATCCACTCGCCTTGGCCTCCGAAAGTGCTGGGATTACAGGCCGAGCCACCGAGCCCGGCCACATCTCATTCTCTTAATGGCTTCTTTGCAGTGGCACTGCTGAGCTCTTCGCCACCTGTGCCAAGAAGGACATCAGGGTATGGCACACGTTGTCCAACAGGGAGCTGCTGCGGATCACCGTGCCCAACATGACCTGCCATGGCATTGATTTCATGAGAGACGGCAAGAGCATCATTTCAGGTAACATCTACATGTCAAGATATGGCTTTGGGCTCTGGCTATGGTTTTGATTCTTTTCATTCTCATTCTGTACTAGTCTCTATATGTGGCTAACCTAGAACAGCCTCCCACTGCCCACCCCCTCCTTGCTTCTAATCTAGCCTCTCTTGGGAGTTTCCTTCCAGCTGGGAGACTTTCTGAGTTAGGAAGAGCCGAATAGCAATTTCTCTTCTCCCACATTGCTGCATATAGCGTGTGTCTCTCTCTCTAGCAGGAAAATTTAGTAGTTAACTTTTGAAATGGATTTGAGGTCTTGGTGAGTACAGGGCACTCATGTTAGAACACTTTCTGTTGTTCAAGAGATGAAACCTGACTCAAACTAAATTATGCCCCAAAGGGAATTATTATTTTTAACTCAATTTATTATTTTATGCCAAGGTAGTTTAGCATAAATTATAGACACCATGATATTCTAAATACTTCAGTACACATCTCTAAAAATATTTTCCTTTAAAAGAGTAATTTCTTAATATCATCTTATGTCTAATCTATATGAAAATCTCCCCAGTGCTCAAAAAGTACATTTACTTGTTCATATCAATGAAAAACCAAGTGGGTCTTCAGATGCAGCTATTAAAATGGTGCTATTAGGAATCCATTCCATCCCATCTCCTCTTTTCTTGGTTCTCCCTCCTCCTTGTGGGCTTCCCCCCAGGCATGTCTAGTCCATATAGGGCCACCAGCAGCTCTTGGCTTTCATTATGCCTAGAGCTAACGACTTCAGGTCACACATTGGTGTCGCACTGCCTCCCATTTTTCTCTTATGCCCAGATTCATATGCCCTCACAGCTCTCATCTCAAAGTACATTCAGGGTCTATCACTTGTCATCATCTCCATGCTTGTCTTGGCCTCCATTCTCTCTCCTCTGGAGGCTCTAGTAGCCTCCTGCCAGGTCTTCCTGCATCTGTTCTTGACCAGCATCCTACTCCCCCAGTCTGTTCCTAGCACAGAAGCCAGAAGTCTGTTTTAAAATAAAAGTCAGGGCTGGGCCCAGTGGGCTTATATTTGTGAATCCCAGTACTTTGGGCAGCTGAGGCAGTAGGCTTGCTTGAGCCCAGGAGTTCAAGACCAGTCTAGGAAATATAGTGAGACCTCATCTCCACACAAACACAATAAAAAAATTAGCCAACCATGGTGACATATGCCTGTATCCTAGCTACTCAGGAGGCTGAGATGAAAGGATCACCTGAGCCTAGGAGGTCGAAGCTGCAGTGAGCTATGATCATGACACTGCACTCCAGCCTGGGTGATGGAGTAAGACTCCAACTCAAAATAAAAACAAACAAATAAATAAAATGACAGTCAGACTATGCCATTTCTACGGCTCAAGAAATCTTTTGTCCTCAAGAGTAAAAGACAGAGTCTCCAAAGTCACCTGTAAGACCCTATGTAACCTTCTCTCCTCCTTCACCTCCATTTCTTACCTGGAACTTCTGCTCTTACTACTTACCCCATTTTGCTATACTTTCTTCTTGCTATTCTTTTAATGCATTGGGTATAAGGCCTTTGCTCTAGCTATTTTGTCTACCTGGGATGTTCTTCTTCTAGATACCTTCATGGCTCACTCCCTCATCCTCTTACTTCCTTGAGTCTTTGCTAAAACAGGATTTACTTTGAGCATCCTACTTAAAATTGCTAAGGTCATGAGGTGATGATAAAGCTGATGAAAAGGTACCAGCCACGTGAAGACCTGGGGAAAAAGCATTCCAGGTGGAGGGAACAGCAAGTGCAAATGTCCTGAGGTGGGAAATCACTTGGTATATTCAAGAATTGCAAGCGGGCCGGTGTGTCTGGAGCCTAGTGGGTACAGTTGGACTGAGGGTCCAGAGACAGTGCTAGTAGAGGAAGTTGAAAAGGTAGGTAGGGGGCAAATACTAGTTACTGTGAAAGATAAAGGAGTTTGGGTTTTAATTCTAAGTGCAGTGGGAAAAGCTTTTAGAAGTTCTTGATCAAGGCAGGGCTCGGTGGCTCAGCCTGTAATCCCAGCACTTTGGGAGGCCAAGTCGAGTGGATTGCCTGAGCCCGCGGGTTTGAGACCAGCCCGGGCAACTTGGTGAGACCTTGTCTTTACAATAAGTCAAAAATTAGCCAGGTGTGATAGCACACGCCTGTAGTTCCAGCTACTTGGAAGGCTGAGGTGGAAGGAGCCCAGCAGGTAGATGCTGGAGTGGCTGTGAGTGTGCCACTGCACTTCAGTCTGGGTGACAGAATGAGACTCCCAACACACACACACACACACAAAAAGAAGTTCTTGATCAGGAAGGCGACATGGTTTAAGGTCAGGAAGGGAACTGTTATAATCATCCAGGAAAGAGATGGTGGTGGCTTGGACAAGAGTGGTGCCAGTGGAGGAATTGAGAGATGGTCAGATTCTGGATGTTTTTTTTAAAGTAAAGCTGATGAGACTTGCAGATGAATTGGATGTTGGATTGGGTTGGGTGGAACCAAGGAAGACTCTGAGGTTCTTCGCTTAGGCAGCTGAATGAGTGGGGGGGGCAACTTTTACTGAAATGGGAAAGATGGTAGGAGTTGGGGGGCAGCGTCAGATTAAAAGATGGAGGTGAGTGGGAAGACAACAATTATTTGGAAATGTTAAATGATACATCCCAGACACAGTATCAGCTAGTTAGTTGAATGTGCAAGTCTTGCAACTCATGGGAAAGATGGGAGCTGGCCCCTTTCCAGAATCCCTCTGGTATTCCCCCTCACCTGGCATGGGATACACCTTGAGGCAGGTTCAACCATGCCTGCCCCTTTCCCTCAGCCAGGTATGATCAGTTTGGGGAATCTGGGGAAGGGGCACATGATTCCTGGCAGCTGGTGGGGGCTGGTGTCTTCCCTCCATCACCAGCACCACTCCCCAGTCCTGACTCCCATTTATGAGACCAGCAGTCTTTGGAGAGAGAGTGAGTATACTGATCCTGCCTGCCTTTTGTTTCCCTTTCACACCAGCATGGAACGACGGTAAAATCCGAGCCTTCGCCCCAGAGACAGGCCGACTGATGTATGTCATTAACAGTGCTCACAGGATTGGTGTGACAGCCATCGCCACCACCAGTGACTGTAAAAGGATCATCAGTGGTGGTGGAGAAGGAGAGGTATTGTTCTTGATAGCAGAATTTTTTTTTAAAAACCCTTGATTTAGAGCAACTGCCATATAGAAAGCTGTTTTTAAAAATATGTACCTGTGCTAGGATTCAGGTAGGACCAAATTAAGATTTTGATAAGATCCTAAAATACATCAGAAATTAAAGTTCTAATATTATTAGTATACACGTAAATACATTTGTGCACATAAAGGACATTTACGATAGACTTGAAAGTGTTCTATGTGGTCTAGAGTTATGGATTCAGATTGATGTTTTGTCAGAATTTTGGCACGCTTGTTCTTTTCCTCCAAGGACCATCACTGTATAAATTGTCTTCATCTTATCTTTTAAAGCAGATGATTTTTTAGAATCAATTCTGTAATACACTCAAAGATTTTTGACCATTATTTAAAAATTATGACATTTAACCTTTGCCTTCCATCATTTTGAGGAGCCTAAAATGATGCACATTTATCTTGGGGTCTCCCCTTTCCTACATCCCAGATTTTTTCCTATCCCAAAGCCTTCCCTTTCTCTACAAAGAATACTTTCTTTCCTCACCTATTGTAGGAAGGTAGGAAGAACTTACTGGGGAGAAGAAAGAGACAACTTGATGCCGCCTTTAGCAGAGTTTAGGCAATGCAGATGAATGCCTGAGCTCAAATTTCTCTTCTACTACTTTCTACCTATGTATCCTTGGGCATGTTCTTTACCCTCTTTGTGCTTAAGTCTCCTGAGCGAAGTTAAGAGAACATACCCCTATTAATCAGACATTTTACATTCTTTATTTTGTACTAAGTTCTCAAAATCTGACATATGCCTTTTACCTTTAGGGGACATCTCCACCTGGGCCAGCCACATTTCAGGTGCTCTGTAGACACATGTCCAGCCCAAGTCATCCCTGCTGCTCACTCAACCACCCCTCATGGCTCTACCCCCTCCCCTTACCACTTCAGCCACAACCCATTGACAGCCTCACCATCCTAGCTTGCCCCTTAAGCCTTTTAGGACATCAGCAAGCAGATCTCGGACTAGACCATCTGCATTCTAGGTGCCTGAGCCCAAGCTGGTGAGAGCTGCCAGAGAAAATCACACATTACAAATTCATCACTCTCGATCCTACTCAGCAATCTTTTCACAGTCCCACGTCGGCTCCTCCCCCTCAGCTCCTCCTCCTCTTTCTTATGCAGCTATCATTTCAGGCCTTTCCTTCTGGAATACACAGTCTTCAAGGTCTTCATAAGACCTAGAGACCAAGACAGGTATATACTGATGTGGACGCAGTAGTTGCTAAAATACTCGAGTACTTCCACTTTCAATGGCGAATGGCCATTGCCTGAGCCCTACCTGAAGATCCCAACCCTACCATCCTGTCCCCTTTCCCCGATTTCACCCCAAGCTCCTCACAGTCCTACAAGTAAAGGGTTAATGCTTGGCCCATCCAAAGTGCTTAGCAGACCCTGGATCCAGTCCTTGAGACTGTTTGGCCTGTACCCACACCGTACTAGTTAGAGTTTTTGAATTTCACCCCTGCTAAGGACAGAATGTATGCCTCCACCTGTAGTGGGTTTCAAGATGGGGGATTTGTTTTCTTTGACATTGGTCATTATTTCACCCCATGTCACAACATAGGGAATTATTTAGACACCATAAAAATGAGCATGATCCAGCTTATTTAGGATAAACTTGTGCTTTCTCATTTTCTTTACTTTGACAGTATAGGAAACAACACTTTTATTTTTCTTTATTTTGACATTTTCTTTACTGAGACACTTAGAAAGTGTCTTAGAATGTTTTTCTTACTTCATTTTAGGTTATTTTCCTTTTATCAGGTACAAATAAGTCCAGTCTGTTCTTGCTTATCCTAAAACTAGTTTTTAATCTAGTGTTTACTTGGGCCACCATTCTTTCATTGTCCTATACAACTTGTACAGTATAGTTTCTGCTCTTTATATTTTTCATAAATGCAACATTTTCATTATAAGAAAGTGTAAGCATCTAACTACATTACAATGTTTTTTGACATAGTTGTGACAGAGCCTTTTTTCATTAAAGGACTATTATACAAACGATCTTTCCTTTTATTTCTCCTTTTTATTTGTTAGGGCATTATATTGGCTGTTTCAAAATTTTGTGTGTAGGTAGTTGAATTCCCCATGAATTTCATGCCAGCATAATAAACAGGTGCTAGAAAACATTTCTGATTTAAAAATGGGTGTTGGGTTCTGTAGGGTTGGTCAATGATTAAATTTGAACAGCTGATGTGAAAGTTTAAATATGGTTCTGGGTACTCAAGAAATTTCCTGATGGCACCAGAAATTTGAGAGTGGTTCTCAGCAGAAATGAGTAGACATATTGTTTCATTTGGTTTAGCATCAGCCCTTGTATTATCGATTTTCATAGCAAGTGTCTGATTAAATTTCTCAGCCTGAAAGTGGAAGCAGGTACAGGATCATTGGTATCATTTTTCCAAGTTCCATGGAAGATGATTACATCTTGTACATAAATATCCCTACCCTTCAATTTAGCATTCCCATCCCACCCAACCGAGATGAGGACTGTGAATTAAAAAATGCAAGTCAAGCACAGCAGAGGTAAAAAATAAAAAAGCTATCAGAATCTTTTTGGATCCCCTCAGAAGTCTCAAGTTTGCATCAAGATCATGTGCTTTGTGGCTTTCAGGTGAGGGTGTGGCAGATAGGCTGCCAGTCACAAAAGCTGGAGGAGGCCCTGAAGGAGCACAAGTCCTCGGTGTCCTGCATTAGGGTGAAGAAGAACAACGAGGAGTGTGTCACCGCCAGCACCGATGGGACTTGCATCATTTGGGACCTTGTGTAGGTACCTGTGATGGGGAGGGTGAAGTGACACTTGCAAAACACAGCCATGCTAGCATTTTATTGAAGGCAAGAGAAGAATCAAACAAAGAGTAGAAATCCTATTTAAGACAACAGTAAAGGGACGTTCTTAGAAGCCATTCATCTCCATGACTGTCCAGGGTTTACAGATGCTGGTGGGAAAGGTGTAGTTTTTAGAAAGAACTTAATGCTAGAAGTTTCTGGGCAGATAGGGAAGAACCTTTCTGGGTCCACACAGTGAAGCTTGATTTAACTTGCACTAATTCAACCCTAAGTGTTCCAAATAAAAGGGAGTAAGAAAAATCAGCAATGCAGGCAGTTCCTCTTATCTTTCCACTCAGTTATGTGAAGCCCAGAATGAGTTCGCCATGGGGAGGAAGGTTGCTGGAGGGATGTGGATTTGTCTTTCCCCTAGGTTGGCCACATTCCCAGGGACCTCTCACACTGTGAGCATATTACACCCCCATAGAATGACTAACTCCAGACTAACTAGACCAAAGCATGTGAACTTTATTCAAAAGTGATTCAAAGGTGATTTTTTGAATTTTTTGACTGTATGCATTTCTGTTGTGCGTTTTTAGAATCAGACCCTATTCCTCTACCTCCCTCCCAGCCACCCATCCCTTGTGTACCACTCCTGTCATCAAGCTTGCCATAGAGTAAAGGGAGTTAATAAGGTCTAAGACATCATTCATTACTACATGCAAAAGTTATATAAATCACAAGACATAATGATTACATTGATACTATATGATTCAAGCCTGTGACTACTAAGAAAAGGGAGTAAATGGGGATTCATTTCTCTTAGTTAATTGGGCATAGTCTGCAGGGAAGTTTAGGATTCTTTGAAGTTATTTACTGGGAGTACATAGGAGATAAGGGGAAACGCTCTTCTTTATTAACTCTCAGGAATGTGGGTACGTGCAAGCCCGCAGGAACACTCAGCATGCCCTTCTTTAGGAGTTGTGGCAATATGGACAGACAATAGTGGGTCTCCGTATCATAAGAGTCATTGCCTTTACATAACTGTGCGAGAGAGACACACACACAAAGCACAAAGATGGGAGAAAGGAGATAAGGCAAAAGAATACGGAATGCTCTTGACAGGAATGAGAACTTAAGGCAAAGGCAGAGCATTTTTTATTTAATACATTAAAAAAGCAAAAACAAAGGAAGCCTCTGTCTTCTAGCCCTGCATGTCTCCTGAGGATCTTGTTAAGATGTAGAGTTTTATTCAATAGATTTAAAGCGGCATCTGAAGTTCTGCATTTCTAACATACTCTCTAGTGATAGTGCTGGTCCAACTACCACACTTGTGAAAGATGTTGGCCTATACCTGACCTTCCCACCGGGAAAATGGAGAACTAGGCGGGCATGTGTTTTAGGAAAAACTCCCAAACTGTGTTTTCCCTCTGCTCTCACGCCACCACAACAGTCATCAACACAAAATAAGACTTCTGTGACCAAATGTGGGGGTTTCCTCCACACACCAAGTAGCAGACTCCACCTGGGTGTCCTCTAATTCTATTCTGACACTGTCTACCTGGAGATAGTGTCAGGTCCCACAGAATGAGGACTTAGTACCACGAGACTGCCCTCACCCCCATCCCAGTTGCAAGTCCGGGCCTCTGGAACTGGTTTCAAGTTGGGGATCCCATGACCTCCTGCTTTGGATTTGATTAATTTGCTAGAGGAGCTCACAGAAGTCGGGGAAACACTTAAGTAAGTGTTTACTTATTTAAGTAAGTAAATGATAATCCATTTACTGGATTGTCAAAAAGGATGTTACAAAGGATACAGATGAAGAGATTTGTAAGGCGAGGTACATGGGAAGGGGCACAGAGCTTCCATGCCCTCTCTGGGCATGCCACCCTCAGGAACCTCCACATGTTCAGCTGGCTGGAAGCTCTCCAAACCCTGCCCTTTGGGATTTTATGGAGGCTTCATTACAAAGGCATGATTGACAACCGTGTAGAAATGTGATTGGACAAAAAGGACATGATCTCATACTAATAGACTAGAGGGGAACCCAGTAAGGCCTGTTTGTTCAGATTCTTCTTGGCCTCTCTGTGTGGCATTCCTTCCTTCAAGGTACGGGGCAGGACCCTCTCTATAATGAGAGTTTTTTGACCCACAATCAGATTAGGGTCATGCCTTGGGCAGGTAGGACAGAAGGCCACAGGGAGAGATTCTGTTTCCTGAGGCCTGTTCCTGGGGCCTAAAGCATCCTAACATCATAACAAAAGACTAACAAGGGCTATGGGAGTTATGAGCCAGGAACCATGGATGAAAACCAATATCTATATCGTAATACCACAGCATGTCTAAACTTATTTCTATGGATGGTTTGTGACTGCCTGAAATCCTTAAAGTCTTTCTGTTGTGTAGCAGGAATATCTGTGCCAAGATCTTTAAAAATGCTCAGCTCAGATATCACGTTTGAAAACTTCCATAATGAGAAGAAACTGTACAGAAGGTTTTTTGGTTTTTTTTGTTTTTTTTTTTTAAAGCTAGGAAAGCCTGGCCTGTGAGATGGCCACCCACCACATTGTCTATGGAAAGAGAAGTAAAATTTACATATTTCTTGGTATAGTATCCAAGGTAGGGTTCTCACACTGTTGTGCATACAAGAATCAGCTGGGCTACAAGTTTAAAATGCAGATCTGGGGCCTCATCTCAACCTACTGAAACCAGATCCTTAGAGATGAGGCCCAATACTATCCATTTTAAAAAAGCCTTTCCCTACACTTTGCTGCTCTGATTGTAGGGAGCTCCATTTCCAAATGGTGGCCTCAAGAATCAAGTACATTATGTGGGAGGCAGTCAGTTGGCTCTAAGTTCAGCCTCTTCTGCTTCCTTCTCGCTGGAACTTAAGGTTTCTGGATTCTGTGCTCTGTCTTTAGAAAAGGCCCCTTCCCATTATCCTCTGATGGTTGCTGGTGGGTCCATGGGAGCACACAAGAAGGGAGGACACAGTTACCTGAAGTCAGCTTTGAAGAAAGACAGTGCTACTGTGCTGGGCCATATGAGATATTTGGGATAGGGATAAACCAACCCAAGTCCAAGCTTGTGTCAAATCCAGTTTGAATTGTAAAGAGATTTTCTAGGGTCGAGTTTCATAGCCTTTGAATTTACTTTTCAGGCGTCTTAGAAGGAATCAGATGATCCTGGCCAATACATTATTCCAGTGTGTGTGTTATCACCCTGAGGAGTTCCAGATCATCACCAGTGGAACAGACAGAAAAGTGTGTACTCCCAGCAAGAATCCAGACCTCTCCGGTACAAGAGAAAAGCAGTGAGGTGTTGTGGTTGAGGTTGCAGGCTCCAGAGTCAGCCTCCTTGGTTCAAATGATGGCTCTGTTGCCAATCGGCCATGTTACTTTGAAGTGCCATGTAAACTTCAGGTGCCTTTGCTTCTTTGTTAAGTGGAAATGATACCAGCAACCTCAAAGAGCTGCTGTGAGGACAAAAGACAGGCTCACATATAATGCTTACAGCGGGAGGCTTGGTACATAGTAGGTATTTAATAGACACTGTTTTTTTTTTTGAGTTGGAGTCTCACTCTATCACCCAGGCTGGAGCGCAGTGGCACACTCATGGCCACCCCATCATCGACATGCTGGGCTCGACCCGCTGGGCTCTGGCGATCCTTCTGCCTCAGCTTTCCTAATAGCTGGAACTACAGGTGTGTGCTACTATGCCCGGCTAATTTTTAAAATTTATTGTAGAGATGAGGTCTCACCAAGTTGCCTGGGCTGGTCTTGAACCTGCGGGCTCAGGTAATCCACTCGCCTCGGTCTCCCAAAGTACTGGGATTACAGGTTGAGCCACCGAGCCCGGTCAACACTGGTTTTTATTGTTAGGGAATTTCTGAGGCTAGAGTGGAATTGCTGTGCCCAGATCAGTTATCACTGTGACTAAATTCAAACAGAAAAACAATATGAACACCTCATCTCTCATCACTCTACTTCATTAATATATTAAAACTCTCTATAGCTGAGGAGTCTACATGATCAGGTGAAGATTGGTTCTTCTGTTTGGTGGAACATCTTCCCTTGGAGCAAGCAAGAGGCTCCTGCTCTCGCGATACTTATTTACCTTACTTATTTTGGGTAGGAGGGAATGGAATCACATGACTAATACACATGTGAACGATACATGAATGAACACTGAGTAATAAGTGAACAAGATATGAGATGGTGAAAGGACTAAACGCGGAAATACAAGAGGTTATGTGATCCTGGCTGGGTGGAGGGAAGCTCCATGGGCTAGGATGGTTGGCGAAGTCCTCCTTAAAGAAGTGACATCTGAGCTGAGGCCTGAGTGACAGAAATATCTAGCCATTTCTAGATCTCATGGAAGGGCATTCCTGTCCTGGCAGAAGACACTCAGAAAAGACAGAGCCCCTTATAGGGCTACTCAGAGAGTGTCACTTTGACTTCTTTGGCTGAGAAGGCAAGCAGTCAAGTCCCAACTACTTCTGTGGGTGCGACTCCTGAAGAACATGGGTTCTGACATGCTTTTGTACTTCTTCATGCTTTTATTATGAAAGTAGAGCTTTTTGACCAGGCACCTGTAATCCTAACTTCAGGCTTCATGCCTGTAATCCCAGTGCTTTGGGAGGCCAAGGCAGGAGGATTGCTTGAGGCCAGGAGGTCAAAACTAGCTGGGCAACATTATGAGATCTTGTCTCTACAAAAAAAAAAAAAAAAAGAAAGAAAGAAAAGTTACCCAGACAAGGTGGTGCCTGCCTGTAGTCCCAGTCACTGTACTTCAGCCTGGGTGACAGAGTGAGACCCTGTTTCTCAAAAAAAAAAAAACCCAGAACTTGGTGTTAACAAAATTAAGCATCAATAGAAATTATAAAGCAAAAGGAAAAGGTTAAGAAAAATAGCACACACAATTTCTAGCTAGATACAGAGGAAAACAGATTCCTGGCACAGTGACTGGAATATAGCAAGTTTCCGTCAATGTAAAACAAAGAGAAATGGGTGAAAAGTATACCCAAGTTCACACACTTAAATCCTAGTCAAACACTCGTTATTTAGAAGAAAATTGTGACTGGGCATGGTAGCTCACACCTGTAATCTAAGTGCTTTGGGAGGCCAAGGCAGTAGGATCACTTGAGGCTGGGAGGTGGAGATTAGCCTGGGCAACATCACAAGTCTCTGCAAAAAAAAAAAAAAAAAAAAGAAGAAGAAGAAAATGTTGTTTTTGAATGGACTGTATATTCATAAAGTTCAAAGTACAAAGGCAGTATATTCAGAAAAATATCACCATCCCTTGAGCACCTGTTTCACCCCTATCTCTAAGGTGGTTTCTTTCCCCAGGAAGAGATTAAGGTTAACAATTTATCTTTAAACCACATCCTGTGGAATATTTTAGTGCTTTGGGGGCAGAAAAGAAAGTTAGGGATAAGGGTGGGGTGAGGAAGAGGGAGGGTCCAGTCACAGTGGGAAGCTGACTGTCATGTCAGGCCCACTCTGGGGAATGCTCATTCCCCGATGGGAAGGAAGGACATGCTTTCCCTCCTGCCACGCCTGAAGCTTCACTGTGGATGCAGAGGCTGTTCTTTCTTTTGCTGCTTGCTTCAGATTCAATCTGCTTAGTCTTATCAAAAACCCTTTCTGTCATAATCCAGGTTTATCGGCACATCAACATCTCCTTAAATAGCATGCAAATTTGAAAACCAATACTAAAAATATTAAAATGCTTTCTCCACCCCCTGCTGTAGCCTATTTATAATTTCAGCCAGTATCATCCCATGGTGTATTTTTGCTACCTTCTATATAAAGTATAACCATCTTTTGTTAGCATGTGCATAGATGATTCCACTAAGCTGAATCCTGCCTGACTCTTCTTTCCTGAATTCCAGATTGCTTACTGGGAAGTATTTGATGGGACAGTAATCAGAGAGTTGGAAGGTTCCTTGTCTGGGTCAATAAATGGTATGGATATCACACAGGAAGGAGTGCATTTTGTCACAGGTGAGTCCTGGGATAAGGAGCCAAGCCTAACTTATTTAGATGGGAACATGGAACTCCCAGGCTGGAGATAATTGGAAGAGACCACAAAAGGGTCTCAAGGGCAGCATGGTGAGAGTCAGACTCTAACCAACACTGCAGCTGAAGTCACATTTCAATGAGAGGAAACGTTAGCATGGAGCCTTAGGGGCACAAATAAAAGCCAAGTCTTATGTTGCTAGGCTGGCTTTTGTGGTGGGCACTGATGATAGGAATGGACGTTTAAATGGCCTATCTGTCCAGCATGCCTTCCTCTGTTATTTCCTACTGAAGTCTGAAATGCCAGTCTTTCTATTCCCTTTTTTTGCTGTTGTTGAATGATGTGATGTCCTCCCAAAACAAATGAATTAACCAGTATTTCAAGGGGGAATTTACCACACAATATGCCAACTGGAGCAACATCAATATCACTTGCTGCCAGGCTCTTTGATTCTTCAGGACATTAACAAATAAATATTCTAAACAACTTTCACAAATACACTGACTTAAAGCAAGATATCAAACTGGACACAGTGTGATCCCAATCACATATACGAATGTCTATGTAGATGTATACTTCTAGAGAAAAAAACTGGAAAGTACGAAATCAAGATGTTGTTTGTGTTATTTCTGGGTAGTGGCATGAAGGGTGATTTCACCTCTTTGTGTTGCCCCCCCTCTCAAATTTACTACAGCCAACAGAGACTTTTATAATCAAGTAAAAGCATTATTATAAAGATAGATTTTTCATCTTTTAAGTTGGCACATGGGGAATGTGTTGAACATGATACAGTTATTTAAAATCAGGGTTGTATCTTTCCATTCTGTTGTAGTGATGCCATTTAAGTGTTTGTCTTTTTCAGGTGGAAATGACCATCTGGTCAAAGTTTGGGATTATAACGAGGGCGAAGTGACTCATGTTGGGGTGGGACACAGTGGCAACATCACACGCTTACGGATCAGTCCAGGAAATCAATATATTGTTAGTGTAAGTGCTGATGGAGCCATTTTACGTTGGAAGTACCCCTATGCCTCCTGAGTGACAAGGTTCAGGCCATCCTGTTGAAGACTGCATTTTGATAACTCCAACACTAGGGCTTGATTTCTCACATCTGTTTTTGTTCTTTAATTAAAATATTTTATCTCTGCTTTTCTTTCCTTTATAGAATGCATTTTACACTCTTAACTGTATATTAAAATTAAAATATGTTCAAGAATAATTTGCCCAGACAATAATAAATTCTCAGTTGTTGGTTTCCTGTAATAATCTGTTTTGCAGTTCTGTAAAACCCACAGACCTTTCTCATGATCTGTCCACAGATAGCATTGCTATTATCCTCTAAAAACAAGGCAAAGTGAATTTCCTTCTTAATTGTCATTTTATTGGTTAAGCTATGTGGGACAAGACTTGGGTTTAAATCCAGATCTTGGGCAGACTTTTTATTTTTATTTTTTGAGTTGAAGTCTCACTCTGTTGCCCAGGCTGGAGGGCAGTGGCATACTCACGGCCACTGCAGCCTCGACGTGCTGGGCTGAGGCGATCCTTCTGCCTCAGCCTTTCAAGTATTGGAACCACAGGTGTGCGCCACCACTCCTGGCTAATCTTTTGATTTACTGTAGAGATGAGGTCTCACCAAGTCGTCCAGGCTGGTCTCAAACCCCTGGCATTAGGCAATCCTCTTGCCTCGGCCTTCCAAAGTGCTGGGATTACAGTAGGAGCCACTGTGCCCAGCTGGGCAGACTTTAAAAAATTTTCTCTGAACCACAGTTTTCTCTTTTGTCAAATAAGAATAAATTCCTGCTCAAAAGGTTATTGTGAGAATTAAGTGAAATAATGTACTGAAGCATCAGCAGGATTCCTGACTTAATAGAGAGTGAAACATGAACACTTTCTCAACAAAAATGTGTCTTGTTGGGAATCTTGGGGGCAATTATCAAAGATGAAATTTCAGAGGTGCTTTATCGGAGTTGGCCATTAAATCTTTCTTCTGTGCTTTCCACCAGAAGGGTCATTAAATGAACTTTATTAATCATCCAATCAGTTATCGTTTTCTAGAGAGAGTGAATAATGGCATTTTCCGGAAATGCAAGTCTTCAATTCACAGTCCAGTCTTATCTTATGTTCTAAGCATATTCTTTATTCTTTAAGTAATGCTGATTTTTTGCATCAGGTAACTGCTGCTACCCTATTGGAAAGATAAAGAATATTTAATAAATGTTAATCTCTTACTAAATAAGTAATATTCCAGGACGTTAATGTAATAATACTGCTTCTCACATGCTGCTGATATTCTCTTGAGCTAGAAATTGATGAGAAATTCATTTTGCAAGACCTTGCCTGATTAATTATAAACCTGGCAGTTACATTGGATAATGTGAGCGGAGGCCCCCAGGATTCCCCTGGGAATCAAGGGCGGGGCAAGGCCAAACTAATTCTGATTGGGCAACAATTCAGCAAGGATTTTGCGTGGAGTGAACAAGAGATCGCGTAGGGGGCGCGCCTGAGAGCCTGAAAACTTCCTGGTAAGCAAATACTGAGGTTGGAAAGGGCCTGAACTTAGTCCACAGACCCGCGTCCAGTTCCGGCTTCTTTGCTCACGGGTCGACTGACGTCCCTACGTCGCATTAACCTCTCTGAGCCTACTTCTCCACCAATTAAAACGAGATGATCGAGTCTCGCAAGTTTTTGGAAAATGATTCTAACCTAGTCTGCCGTTTTTTAAAAAAAAGCAAAACACCCACCCTGGGTGTTTTTTTTCACGGGACAACACGCGGCTCCCCGTTCAGGTCCCCGGGTTGGCGGGTTCAGGCAAAGGCTCTGCCTCCCCCAACGGGCAGACGGGCTGCAACGAGGCGGCGCCACCTATCCGCGCACACCTGAGGCTGCGGAGAAACCAGCGGTGCACAAAAGCGCTCCCCGCCCTTCGCAGCTCCCAGCGCGCCTCTCACCACGCCTGAGACCGTCCTTTGGCGAATCGTTCCTTTTCCTTTTCTTCGTTTTCACCTGGGCGTAATTACGAGAAATGTAGCAACAGCCAGGAAATTGCAATTTACTAGATGCCTTCAAAATTCTCAGTCTTCTATTATTTCCACGGCTTGAAGGTTGGGCGTGGAACAGGAGCAGAGGTTACATCCAGGGCGGTTGGTTTATACGAGGTAAGAAAGGGTGGGGATCTCGCCCACGACGCCTCCCAGTGCTTTTATTCCCAGGCTGTGCCGCGGGGGCGGGACAAAGCCGGGCTAGGGGCGGCCAGGCGCTGCCCCGGGGCCGGCGGTGCGGCCAGATTCCCGCGTGGGGCGGGGCGGCCCCGCCCTAGACTCCGCCTCCGCCCCGTCCGCGCACACCTGGCCCGCAGGTAGCCGGCGCCGGGCGCCTTTACGAGACTGTGAAGGCCTGCTAGCGGCTCGTCCGCCTCGGGCCCGGGGGCTCCGCTCTGGGAGCCGCGCCGGCGGGAGCCATGGACCCGGGCCCCGGGGACACGGCAGGAGGGGGGCCGCCCGCGCCCCGGCCCCGCCGCCGCCGCTCCCTGCGCCGCCTGTTCAGCCGCTTCCTGCTGGCGCTGGGCAGCCGCTCCCGCCTCGGGGACTCGCCGTCCCGGTCTCAGCCCCAGGCGCGACACTGCGATGGCGACGGCGAGGGGGGCTTTGCCTGCGCCCCGGGCCCGGCCCCGGCGGCCCCCGGGACCCCCGGGGAGGAGCGCCCGCCGGGACCCTCGCCCCAGCTCTCCGCGGGCGACGGGGTGCGGCCGCCGGGCACGCAGGGCTTGAAGAACCACGGCAACACCTGTTTCATGAACGCAGTGGTGCAGTGTCTCAGCAACACCGACCTGCTGGCCGAGTTCCTGGCGCTGGGGCGCTACCGGGCGGCGCCGGGCCGCGCCGAGGTCACCGAGCAGCTGGCGGCGCTGGTGCGCGCGCTCTGGACACGCGAATACACGCCCCAACTTTCCGCCGAGTTCAAGGTAGGCAGCGCCCTGCCGACCGCCCTTGCCCGAGCTTCCTTCTGGTTTCGATTCTTGAAAAGTGTGTGCACTGTCAGGAAACGGTTTTCTGGGGACCCCAAGAGGCCATTGACCGGTTCAGCCTCCGGCTACAGCCTTTGTTTTGAGTTGGTGTGTGATGCTGTCGCTTGCTTATGTTTTCTTTAGAAGTTAATTTCCCCCAGGTATTTTGAGCGGGGGTGGTAAGAGCTGGCAAATTTCAGTGTATTCAGCGTTTTTGCCGTCAACAAACATCTGCTGAAGTACTGAAGGCTTGTGGGCCTGACAGTGTTCTTTCGCTGGGGCTAGAGCTTCTGGTCTGAAGAGGTGCGGGATGGGAAATGGGGCTTTGAAGGCCAAGGCCTCAGAGGAAGGAGTGATGCTTGCAAGATCTGAATGATGAGAAAGACGCAGTCAGGGCAAGATCCAGGAATAATCCAGGGAGAGAGAACAGCAAGTACAAAGACTAAAGGTGCTGAGCATTGGAAACGTGGAAAGAAAAAGAGTGGCGCTGGAGCTAAGAAGGCAGATGAGATTTGCCAGATCGTGGAAGACCTTGGAGGCAGTGGGAAAGAGTTTGGATTTTGTTCTAAGCCCATGGATGTTGAGCACCTACAGGCCAGGTACTGTGCTGAGGGCCAGATACTGTGCTGAGGGCCGGGGAAAGGCAGTGGGTGTGCTATTTTGGATATGGCATCCTTTTGTTTAATGCACATTCAGTCCCCTTACAATGTGTTAGCATGGGGTTGCATCTTATTGTCCGCAAGATCACGGTCTACTTACTCGAGATGCTGCAGGGTCATGAGGCTTTGTATATTGTGTGTATCACTTCAGCCGGGGTTAAAGTGGGGTGTTTGTTTGGGGTCCCAGTTGGATTAAAGAGTTTCTGATAATTGATGCACATGGCTTGCTTCCTGCTTAAAAAAAAAAAAAACCAAATAAAAACAAAAACCCACAGCTTTGGGGAGAGAGCTGAAGTTCCCCACAGACTAGTGATTGTTGTTCTTGGGGGAGGGGGGAACCTGTCAGTGTTCATTCCACAAGCATCACCGCTCTTGAGTTTCAGCCTGAGAAAGCAGTCTTTGCCATGTGACAAACAAGGATGCCAGCCCCCACCTTCCTCTCTCTTGCCTCCATTAGTGAAGCACTGTTCTGTGGCAGTCAGTGGGTCAAATGGGTGTCGCCAATGTCTGGTTTTTGGCAACGTTTGCTTTTTAAATATGAGAGGCCGTATAGTATAGTCGTTAAGATCAAGGTCTCCGGAGCTTTGTGACCTTGAGCAAGTTACTACTTCTTGCCGTGCCTCCACTTTTCACATCTTGAAAATGGAACCATAATGGTAGCTACCTTATTATAGAGTTGTTGTTGAATATTAAATGAGTTATATGTAGAGTACTTAGAACAGTGCCTGGCCCATAGGAAGTGTTCACTGGGAGTCTTGGAGGGTGTGTATGGGGGAGGATTAAAAAAAAAGGGTCGGTCTCGGTGGCTCAGCCTGTAATCCCGCGCCTTTGGGAGGCTGAGGTGAGTGGATTGCCTGAGCCCGCGGGTTCGAGATCCGCCTGGGCAAGCGAGACCTCATCTCTACAATAAATCAAAAAATTAGCCGGGCGTGGTAGCGCGCGCCTGTAGTTCCAGCTGCTTGGAAGGCTGAGGGGGAAGGATCACCGGAGCCCAGCAGGTCGAGGCTGCGGTGGCCGGAAGCGGCCACTGCACTCCAGTCTGGGCGACAGAGTGAGACTCCAACTAAAAAAAAAAAAAAAGAAAAAAGAAAAGTACTAAATAAAGTCCCTGCCAAAAAAAAAAAAAAATCCTTATGCTTTCTCATTTTAAAAACAGATTCAGGCTGGGTGTGGTGGCTCACATCTGTAATACCAGCACTTTGGGAGGCCGAGGTGAGAAGATTGCTTGAGCTCAGGAGTTTAAAACCAGGCTAGTAAGACCTTATTTCTACAAGGAAAAAAAAATTAGTCAGGCATGATGGTGCGCACCTGTAGTAAAGAAACTGAGGCAGAAGGACGGCCTGAGCCCAGGAAGTGTAGGTTGCAGTGAGCTGTGACAGTGCCACTGCACTCCAGCCTGGGCAACAGGGTGAGACTCTGACTACAAAAAATTCCATATAACAACTACTTAGATTTGGATGATGACTTCTATTTTTGAAAGGAAATTTTAATAAATCTGTCAATTGCAGTAGAATTCAAGTATGATCAATTAGCTTCTTGATACTTCCCTAAAAGATAAAAACATCTGTCAACTCAGATAATGTATAACTTCAGGGTTTGAGCATATTCTAGAATGTGGAAAGGCCCTTACATGTTGCTTTTTCCTGCCAGGCAAATTCAAGATCTCTTTGGGTTCTTGTCTTTACTTTGTACAACCAAGCTGTCCTGAGCTACCTGCCAGCATGGGGAACTTTTTAAAACATGACATGTTCCCAGTGCCAAACTTGAAGCTTTGAAAAATAAAACTCATAAATTAACCTTTAGAACACAATACATTTGTAATCTGGGATCTTCCTATTGTCAACAGGTTCTAATCTGATTTTTTTTTTTTCACTTTCAACTTTCAAAATTCTTTATCCAAAGGTCCAACCTCCCATTTTCATCTTGCTTGTGTTTTTTCCTAAATGTTAGCACTTAAAATTTAATAGATGTTGGCTTGCATGTGAATATTAAGTTTTATTTTACTTAATGACTGAAATGTTTATAATATTGTTATAGAGTTGGCTAAGAGATGATAAAGCAGAAGATAAAAGTTAATTGCATTTGAATTTGTTTTATTTTGAGCGCCTTAATCAGGAAAGCTCACATTTAACTTTGGCTTACTTAGAATAGAATAAATATGTTATCACATTTTGTTGATCCAAACTTAACAGTGAAAATCTTTCATGTACTTCCAAATAAATATTCACTTAAAACTGAAGTTGCTGCTAAAACATTAAAACAAAACTCTCAATAAAAATGATTCATTTTCTATTTTAAAAAACACCAAGTTAATTATAATCATAACTACTAGTCCTAAATGTGAGAAAGATATACATATGCAATAAAGCAAACAAGTTTAATACTCGGAATATCACAACAAAAAGTAGATGAGATAAAATAAACGTTCCTAGGAAAGGTAAACACGGTATGGAATTGTCAATTCATGTGCCATAAATCTGAAGTGGACTTTTATTCCTGCATTTTTAATAAAGGGATAATTTACTACGCAAATGAAGAAGAAGAAGGATTTCAGGTTGAATGCAATCTGATTGAAGGTGGGAAACCATTTTCAAATATGGAGGAAATATCACAGATGGGAAATTTGGCTCATATAATCCAGTACTGACTAAAAACCAGACAAACACTGATTCTGCTGCTACTTAATTCTATGACCTTGGTCAATTTGGCTCACATTCATGAGTCTCAGGTTTCTCATCTATAAGTTAAGAGGCATGGACTTGTGATATCTATGCTCTTTTTATAAATAAAGTTTCTATAACTGTATGAGAATATGAGAAGCATCTGTTTACAAACCATTGATTCATCATTGATACAATTCATTCTGATCTACATTAATTCCAGTCCCTACAGATGACTTGTGAAGGTTGGCCAGGTGATTTCCAATTACTCTATGTCCTTCATATAATATAATATAATATCAGTTCTCTAAAAAGATTCAATACTCAGTCATTTCAGAGATTCAGACAAGCCTCTCCTCCAATTACTGAGGCTCCACTATAGTACAATTGCCTCAGGAAGATTGGATATATTCCCTCTAATCTGCTCATTAAAAAGAAAATGACTAATTTACCAGAAACTTTTCTTTATAATAGTGTATCAAAGATCCTACCTGTCATCAACTTGACCTTGTTCTAGAAGACGCTGCCCATCAATAATGATCGAGTGCAAAATCTGCTGACGACTGAACATCTCGGCTTGAAACAACTATAATTTTTAAAAAAGATCATACTTTAGTGTTCCTAATTTTAGTGACTGGTTCTCTGATAACTTTCCAAATATTCTGGTTTTAGCAAGACTATGAAAAATATCTCCAGCTGAATCAAGAAATGTGTGAAATTCTGTAGGAATAATTTATTTTCAAATAATCAATTATAAAATGTTCAAAGATGAAGGTTAAGTTTTGGTTTAGTAAAACTAAAGGACTAAAAGTAGAATTGTGTTTCTCTACTTTCTTTCTAAAACATCTATTAAAGTAAGTTAATGCACAACTTGCTTTCTGGCTTATTTTGTGTACAAAGCATGGTTCATGTTCAGACACAGAGAATAGCTTAGGGCACATGGCTCCAGAAGGACTAATAGACGGCAAATCACTTTTTGTGTATAGGACAAAGTCGAAAAAAGAAAAACGTCCACCACTTTTCTGCTCTTTTTGAACTCACTATCTTTCAATTTAATTGAATTGGCATTTTTTTATTATTTTAAAAAATTCAATGTCTTTCAAATTATTTCCATTGTTTTAAAAACAGCTTTATTGAGATATAATTCACAAACCAAACAATACACTCTTTTAAAATGTCCATTTTAGTGACTTTTATTATATTTACAGATTTTACAACCATAGCCACAATCAGTTTTAGAACATCCTTATCACTTCTAAAAGAAACTCCGTGCTAATTAGCAATCATTTCACATTTCCTCCCAACTCTCCAGCCCTAAGCATCCACTAGTCTATGTAATATCTCTATGGATTGCCTATTGTTAATATTTCACATAAATGGAATCATGCAAGATATAGTCTTTTTTAATCAGTTTCTTTCCCTTAACATAATGTTTTCAAGGTTCATCCATATTGCAACATGTATCTCATTGATTTTTATTGCTGAATAGAATTCCATTATATGAATATATCACTTTTCATTTTCCCACTCATCAGTTGATGGACATTTGGGTTGTTTCCACTTTTTGGTTATTATGACTAATGCTATGATAAACAATATACTGTTACAAGTTTTTGTGTGGACACATATTTTCATTTATCCTGGGTATATACCTAGGATGGAGTTATTGGGTTATATGATATGATAACTCTATGTTTAACATTTTAAGAAACTGTCAAACTGTTTTCCAAAGCAGCTTTACCACTTTACATTCCCCTCAGCAGCACTCCAATTTCTCTACACTCTCACCAACACTTATTATCTTTTTCATTGTAGCCATCCTAGTGGGTGTGAAAAGGCATCTCAGTGTAGTTTTGTTCCATTGTCTTTTATTTCACCATCTGCCAACTTAATAAAACTGGTTTTTTAAAATATGTTATACATCTTTAAATTCTCTATTTTTAACATTTCAGCAAAGTGCTTTAAAATTAATTCCATTCTCTTTTAAGCTCTAAATTAAGTCTTTCTCTACTCTTAGGTAAGTCCTATCTTTCCATGAGTATATATGTATTTCATAAATACACGGGACAACTTAGTTACACCAGTAAATGGCAACACAAGGACTAAACGTTGGCAAATTACTTTGGTTTTTGGTATGTAGTTCTCTCTGTGTGTTTCCTGAGAAGTAATTATAATACAGTTTGCTCAAGAGGTACAATTGGGCACTGCCAGGGGAAGATGGGAGGGAGGGAGGGCAGCATGTAACAACACAAAAGGTATCTGGTCCCAAACCCGGAAGTGAGGGCCAGTTGGAGGTCCAAACTTCACCTACATGGAGCCTACCCATGTAGTTAATCCTTACCTGTACACCACTTCTCTATAATAAAATAAAATAAAATAAAAATTTAAGAAAGAGGTACACTTAGAGATATCTGATAATTTCCTGGTATAAAATTCATATAGGTTTTTTTTAAAAAAACACACAATTTTCAAAAACTTTTGATTGAAGTGTAGTCTCTTAAGCAATTAGCCTTGGCAATATTAGTGTAGCCTCTAACCCAATTTGAAAATTGCCTGGCTATCCACACTCTTTCCATCAGCTTTCCTTGCCCCCAGAAAGTAGCCTTTAACCACAATTTTGGCATTATACATTGCAAAGTACTGAAGCCCAATACAGTTTTATAACCAAACATGGCTCAGAAAGTTGAGCCACATTCTGTAATTAAAGATATCAAAACCTTAAGCTTAGGAAATAAGGCAAATGTGATATACGCATTGAGGAGACTCAGTGCAACGTATAAGATTTTAATTTTCCCACATGACATTTCGTAACATTTTCCAAAGGTCTAAAACATTTTTATTCCCCCAAAATCTACTGGCATAACTTACCTCATGTGCTCTCTGCTGTTCCAAAAGATGCTGATAATTGCCTGAAATCTCTACCGCTAACTTTTGTTCTGTTTGAATTAGGAATTCCATCCATGTTTCACATTTTTCCAAGAAAGTCTGGTGTTGCAGCAAAAATGACTGCAACTTACTGAGAGAACAAAGGGCACGAGATATTGGTTATTTTGTTGCGTATTCTTATATCTCTAGCATATAAAGCTAGACTAAATAATATCTGCTTCCAATTCTAATTGGACCCACCACAAAGCTTTTGTTAGGTAGTACAATATTATAAAAAGAAAGAAAAACATTTTAAGAAGTAAAAACTTAAGATGTTACATTTTTTAAAATGATGAATATTATGTATGCACCTTTAATATATTCTTACTTAAGAGTTTTCTTATTAAAGCACAATTTAGTACATTAAACATGGAAAACTATTTTACAATTTGAATTTCCCACTTTCAGTTCAAATTTTGTCAGTATTATTGGAAAGACCAGAATTTACAAGTATCCACAAATCATGAACTTATATTTTACTAATATATTGGTGCTATGGTTTGAATGTATTCCCTCCAAAGTTCAGGTGTTGAAACTTAATGGACACTGTGGTAGTATTATACGACTGAGACGGGCCCTTTAAAAAGTGATTAGGCCATAAGGGCTCCTCCCTTGTGAATGGGATTAGGGCCCTTATAAAAGAGGATTCACACAGCATTCAGTACTCTTGCTCTTCTGTCTTCCTCCATGTAAGGCTTTCCTTCCCTTCTGAGGATGCAGCCAGGAAGTTGCTATCTTGAAAGCAAGTAGCCACCACAAGGCAACTAAACCTGCCAGCACCTTGACCTTAGACTTCCTTGCCTCCAGAACTGTGAGAAAATAAATTTCTGTTCTTCACAAATTACCCAGTCTGTGGTATTTTGTTATAGCAGCACAAAGCAAAATGAGACAACTGGAGTGACCGGCATATCACTTGTTTACTCTACCTGAATCTTTCCGTAGTCTGAGAGGAGATCAGTGACCAATGACGGTTCAGATTTTGCATCCTTTTGATTTCCTTATCATTCAAGGGTAATCTATATCCAAGTTCATTTAAACGGTCTAAATCTGGGGCCATGCTGCTGAATTTTAACATCTGTCCCTAAAAGCAAGATTTAAAAGCAGGTTTAGCACTATGGCCAAAAACAGAAGAGCTTTTTCTTTTATTTATTTATTTTTAATTTTAAAGATGTGGAGAACAAGTCAGGATTGAGTATATAAGCGGTTTATGTACAGGTCAAGTTTGGGCCTCCCCTTGGACCTCACTTTGCCTGGAAAGCAGGGCCTTTTCAAACTGCACAGTGAACTTCTGATTCCAGGGAGAAGCTGGTCTTCGGTTTGCTATGCATTTCTAAGCCACCTACCTGCAATCTCCAGAGGTACAAATAGACAAAAGCTAAATCTCCTATTCGTCCTGAACTGCTGCTGCTGCTGCTATTACTACTAAAGTTATTCCTTAGCCTTTATTGAGTAGCTCGTAGGCGGCCTGTATTATCTTATTTGCTTGATTTAGTTACTTAAATGTAATTCCTAGTAGAACCCATAAAGGATGAAAACAATGAAGCTGAGCGAAAAGGTTTATTTCTTACCCTTTCTATTTACTTTATTCATCCTAATCTACTCTCTTTCTATTCGATAATAATAATAGTTATAACAGTGATAGTGAACATTTATTGAACACATGATGAATCAAGCATTGTTAAGAGGTTTACAAGTAATGACTCATTTTATCCTCAAAACAATCCTATGAGATAAGTACCACTGTGATTCTCTTTTACAAATGATGAAAGAGAGACCCAGAAACGAAGTCAATTGCTCAAGACCACATAGCTAGTGAGTGGTAGGACTGGGTAAGTGAACTTTGTTGGGTTCTTGCTAGAGGGAATTCAGTCTCACTTGAGCTATGAACTGACCACCCACTGCCTTAGAACGTCAGTGTTCAAAGTTGATGAGATTCAACCAAAAGAGTAGTCTATGTTTCAGATCTCTTTTCTCTTCAGGCACAGGATAGAGCTGCCTGTTCTGATTTCCCCATGGGCATTCTTACCTCCATCTAGGAAACTAGCTACAAGAAGGAGAAAATGACCTATTGAGGACAATGTGCACAGGTGGGGATGGTGGGTGAACTTAAAGCCCAGACTTATTCACCACTATGCAATGCATCCATGTAACCACAACCCATTTGTAATCCCCTGAAATTAAAAAATAAAATAAAATAAAACACAAAGAAGGAGAAAATGTCAGGCCACCTTTGGCTCTGTGTGTGTTTCTCTTTGCATGGTCTGCAAAGGCTGATTTCCAAGTATGAAAGCCAAAGCACAACTCTTAGATGGCAGAATTCCCATGGGTAGACATCAGCATTGAACAAAACTGACATGACCTGATTTTCTCCCTATGACACTTAGAGGGAGTGAGATACTATTTCTTTTTTTCTTTTTTTTTTTTTTTTGAGTTGGAGTCTCACTCTGTCGCCCAGACTGGAGTGCAGTGGCCGCTCCCGGCCACCGCTGCCTCGACCTGCTGGGCTCCGACGATCCTTCCGCCTCAGCCTTCCAAGTAGCTGGAACTACAGGCGCGCACTACCACGCCCAGCTAATTTTTTGATTTACTGTAGAGATGAGGTCTCACCAAGTTGCCCAGGTGGGTCTCAAACCCGCGGGCTCAGGCAATCCACTCACCTCAGCCTCCCAAGGCGTGGGATTACAGGCTGAGCCATCGAGCCCGGCTGAGATACTATTTCATTAGTTGAGAGCATGATTGTAATCACCTATATCCACTTAATTAAATGACATGATAGAGCATGGAAGAAAAGTCATGTGCTATGAAAGCCTGTCCCTGGGCAGCCTGGTGCTATACAAACAGTGACGGCTTTCCTAAGAGAGTGGCATTGAACAAAATGACCAGGACTTTACTCTTTTTAGTTGGTGAGGAAGTTGGTAGAGACAAGAAAAGAATCCAGAAAGAAAACGTCACAAACTCAGACATTGGCAAGATGGGCAGTGGTACAATATAAGGCTCCAGGAAAGGTAGGAGCAGGGTTATGCTGCCCCGAAAAGTCACATGGTCTTTATTCTAAGAGCAGTGGGGACCCACCAAGGGGCTTAACTGGGGAAATAATATGATAAAATTTGCATATCTATTTTATTATTTTTTGCTTGATTGAATATTTAAGATAGTTCATAATTAAGTAAAAACATTGCCTTTTACTTTTTATTTTTTTGAGCCAGGGCCTCACTCTGTACCCTAGACAGGAGTACAGTGGTACTATCATAACTCACTGTAGCCTCAACCTCCTGGACTCAGGTGATTCTTCTGCCTGAGCCTCCCAAATATCTGGGAATACAAGCACACGACACCATAACTGGCTATTTTTTTTTATTTTTATTTTTTTTACTTTTTATAGAGAAAAGGTCTCCATATGATGCTCAGGCTGGTCTGGAACTCCTGGGCTCATGTGATCTTTCTGCCTGAACCTCCCAAATAGCTGGGAATACAGGCACA